>JAQBSW010001516.1:0-47500 GCA_029291075.1 Eudiplozoon nipponicum | reverse complement strand
CTAGTTATAGATTTAGTGAGAAGCAAGTATGTAAGTTAAGAATAACAAGCGTGTTGAAATAAATAAAGGCTTAACACGAGAAAACACAACAACTTATACGGCAGACGGTCCGGTAGATTCATTATCTATATGTGCGTAAATTACGGGAAATAAAGTTTAAATAAAACACACCTTATCAATAAGTTTTTATGTATATGAACGTCCAATGCTTTAGAGATTCTGGAAACTAAATTTACTAACGAATCATGGCTTTTGATAACAAGTCATGAATCAAAGTTTTCTAATGGGGAAAAATAAAGTAATTTTTTTTCAGAAACCGCGCAAATAAATATACATTAGTATTACTAACAAGAAGTTTATTGCAAGTATGTATTAGGTGTTGCGAACCTAGTAACAAATTAGTTCAGTTGTGACCAGAAGGATAAACCAAATGCAGCAATCATTGATTGTTTATTTGTATTACCTAAAGATATGTGACAAAAGCTGCGAAAATTTAATGTTCGTGACTGCATAGAAATTATGCAGCCGACATTCCTAATGAAGTAAAATGCATGCGAGACTACTAAAGGTGAAATCCGCATATCAACTTTTGCTTTCCATATATATGCATTGCAGTTTGATCCTCGATAGTCAGTTTGCCGTCGTACTCTGATGATGATTATGGAAGCTTGAAACGCCTACGTACGTGTAACTGACCGTAGTTTTGCTATGTTGCTCGACAACTGGTTAAATAAAATAGGATTCGTGTTTGCTTCTATCTCGCAAACCCGGTGTAAATTGGCATTCGTCAAACATTGCATGGGACATGAGCTACAAGACTAAACCAAATATCCCTTGGTTCAAATACTCCCTGTGGCAATTCTAACAGCTACAATCAAGTGTAAAATAAATGCGAAATCAGAATTCTTGAAGATTTGTATACGCCATTATTTGCTATGCTAATTTTATACCAACATCGTATATATATATATATATATATATATATATATATATATATATATATATATATATATATATATATATATATATATAATAAGTTTCTGCTCTTATTATTGTAATAAATATGACTTCCACAATTGGTATGGTGTCTGTCTTATGATGACAGCTTTGGGGTGAATAAGGGGCACTTTATGTCGAATGTGATAGCGATTTAGAGCCACCCGAAAGAAAGACGGTACATAAAAATAAATTGGGATATTCACGATAATTGAAAGGGATGCTCAGGTCCGATGGCGTTGGAAGTTATTCACATAACTCTGACTCTAACCCCCCCTCGTAAATATCCAGGATGCGTAAATTTTGACATCGACTGATAAATGCTTAGTAATAACAAAACTGGCCCAGTTTTAGAAATGCATTTTAAATCTTATTTCATTTTTAGCTTATACCGAAAAACATCTACGATCCAAAGCTGTTATAATACTCTTATTAATATATATATATATATATATATATATATATATATATATATATATATGTGTGTGTGTGTGTGTGTGTGCTTGTGTGTGGGGTGCGTGATTTATCAATGTTTTGAAGGTTTTCTTACTAGTTGGCTGTGAGAAAATTAAATTCAGTACAATGCTGGATACATAACTTAATCTTTACAACCGTGGAATGTTATACGCTAAACTTGTCGTTGTATAAAGCTGCATCTGACACTGGATGTAATGAATAGTACCATTATATAATTAATTCACTGATTTTCCTTCATCGATTATAAAAAAATATATTTTGGAACAGTTGTTTTATATAACAAATTTGAAGTAATTTCTATGCATTCCTTTCAGATTAGTTTTTTTACGAATAAAATAATTTATGAAAAAATATTCCATACCAATGCTGGTATTGAATGGGCACATTTGGCAAGTAAAATTTATCCGGCCAAGCTTAATTTTGATTTGAAAAATAGCTTCTAATTAAAACAAATTCAAGATTTTGCAATATTGCCCATAACAAGAAGCAAAATACGCCAAAAATTCATTATTGGAATAGAACATTTTACAAGGTATTTTACTTCATTATTATCTTTTGAACCTAAGGTTTCCTTCATTAATATATTCTAATATGTTTTATGATTATTATTATGAATTTTTGTGAATATTTCATAATAATAATAATAATAATAATAATAATAATAATAATAATAATAATAATAATAATAATGTTTATTAAAATAAACATTCAAATAATATACACAATATTTATTATAATACTAATAGTACCAAAATTATTATTATCATCATTATTATTATTATTATTATTATTATTATTATTATTATTATTATTATTATTATTATTATTATTATTATTATTATTATTATTATTAATAGTAGTGAAATTAATATAAGATTGAAAATATTTTTTTGATTTAAATTATAATCTACCGGTCTAAAATATTTCACGGAATATTTAAAATTAATGGTATGTCATATTTGACGTGTATTTAACTATTAAATGTAACGCCTAATAGTATATTTCCTACCACAAATAATAATGAGTTTATTAATAATATTAATAGCGATAACTAGGCAAATGATGTTGGTCATATTATCCATAAAAGAGTGTATAATGGTCATAATAATGATAATAATGAACATATTCGTTTATTACATCATTGGATGACATATGTAGATGTAGTTCTAGAAAAACTGTTTTAATATTGACGTAGCCAGCGGAGTTAACGTATTCAACTTCACCAAAATGTAGAAAGTAATTTCACGAATCTAGCCATAAAATTTGACTACACGATCGGCACGAACAACTGGACGCAGTTTATTTGCATTTTGAAATAATTTACTGCCACTAAAGGAAAGCGGAGAATGACACTCAGTGAACTAACTGTGTTATAAAATCAGGCACTGGTCATCTTAAAATCAACAAGCAACGTATTTTTAGTGAAATTTTTTGTCAAAGCTTTGAATTTTTTTTATAAAGTTGCCCTTTTTTTCGTCCCAGCAAAAATTTGTCCCGGAAATTACTTTGGTCTTATTTTATGATATCTGGTATATTGTCCTAAACATACCGACCACTTAAAATGTGTATAAAATACAAACATTTGTTATAATTGATCCGTTATTTCATGTAATTTAAGAGATGATGCCATAATTCTACTTGTGAATGTTTACAGGTTTGTCTGACTGCACAAGTTCGATGTTTGTAATATGGTGATATGTAAACAGTGACACTATTCATTCGGTTAACTTGATGAATTAGATATTTGTCTTAAATCGTATATAGTTAACGTCTCTCATTTTCCCAATATAAAATCGGTGAAATTTCTTAGCTCTGTAATAAAAACTGGCTTCATACATTGGTAGGCGTAGCATATAAAGGGTTTAAATAATTTACAGATAAGTTTAGCCTTACCTTAATAATGTATAATATTTTTATATTCATGGCGGGCGCACCTAGAGAGAGATTATTTCTTAATGAACGAGGCGAATTTCACAAAGGTAGCATGCCAAATGGTTGTAATCAATTCGCGCATATGCTTACGGCTAACCGACAACTTATCAGTGGCATTTTCCACTAGGTCCCACTTCCATTATACATTCGATCTAGTAGTTAAGGGCAAATGACCGGGGCAATCTCACATACGTATGTGTGTGAGACCAACAGATGTATCGCCTTTAAGTAAAGGTATGCATAACGTCAGTTCATATACATTCAATATGCATAATATATACCGACACTGTAAATGACACTGGCACATTGATTTTGTTGATGGACAAAATGTAACTGAAAATTTAAATACAAGGCTTTATTAAAACGTGTGCATTCTTTAATAAAGTTTACGAGCTCAAGATGAGCCCTAATCCAATTGTGTGTAATCACTCTCAAAATATAGCCAAACTATATGAATCGCACTCTGTTAAAATATCTAACTTATGTTTTAAATCCAGATCGGTGTTCCTCAAAATTAGCTTGCCTGATGTTACCTAGAGAATGTTTTGAAATTAGTTCTTAACACAGATGTTGGCAATTGCATCCATGTACCGACTCGGAATCCGTAGAGATGCTATCATTTACCTATTTGGCAACTGCAGAGTTGTTATCAAGTACCGACTCAACAACCATAGTGTTGCTAAAACTTACAGGCTCTGTATATATTGTATGTAGTGAATTGATTTTGAAGTTGCATTGTCAAAGAATTTATGTGAAGTTAGCACCACTACTGTTGGTATACACTTTCATATTTAAGATTGTAGCGTCGTATTGTCCCACATTGTTCACCAAAATATAGAGTGGGTATAGGGCGTAATACCGGCCTCCAATGGTTAGTTGCCAGTAAGCACGAAACGAATGTGCACATTAGATTATGCATTCTGTTCATGCTAATTTGGCTAATTTTTTACACCTATTTGAATTATTTTGTTACTAGGTGCGCAACACCCAATACACAATTGGGTTTTATAATAATCTGAATCAAGTAAATATGCAAGTTATGAAATATGCCTTTTTGGGCAAAACATAGCCAAAGTAACGCGCATGTCTGTCCGCGTCCGAAAACGTTTCCTTTTTAAAATTGAATGCGATTATTTGTGGTAAAGCAACGTTAGCCATGCATTTATTTGTGATATTGAAATAAATAACAATAACTGTAAATATTCAGTATACAGTATTGAATCCAAAACTAGTGTCATTTTCATCAAAAGTAAAATCGCAGTAACTAATAAAAATTTGTAAAATGGTGTGATTAATTTCTATGCATTCAATACATAAATTATGTCAATATCTCTGTAGAATACGTAATAAAATATCAGCCTATAAACGACTATTTCATTTGTTAATTTAGGAAGATTTATGGTCACAATTTAACATCAAATGATGTTTACAATCAATAATTTTCTCCATTTCAGCATATGCCAGGAGACATATCTTTCAACGAATAAGGGAAATGAATCTATTTTCTTTTATATTATTGACTGTAGGACCAGTTTACCCTCTAACATAATCGCAATAGGCGGTGAGGCATTCGAAACAAAATTCCATGTTCAGAGAAAATCTATATAAATTAAAAGTGATACACATTAGATAATCAATGAGCTGATTAATAGACAAAACTTGTGTAATCTTAGAGAAGGTTAACTGTCAATTTAGCTGACAAATGCTAACAATATAATGTTGAACAGTGCTATATTTGGAATGGCACGTCTTACGCTATTAAAAGCAATGGATGACAGTGAAAAGTATGATTTAAGATCCAAAATAGGATTCCAGGTTATTCTTTATTGATGGAGTGATTCGTTTAGAACATAGAGTTTCATACGTTAAAAAATCTTTATGCCGATGGTCTGCTTGAAACACATTCAATTTTTATCAAGATGTTTATGCAGTGACCAATGTCAAATGACGTAATTGTTAAGAGAGAAGCTTAAAAATGGAAAACTTTACATTAACCTTAAGATATTGATATATCTATTTTTTGACTATCAACTGTTTTCTTTTAATGGTTAGTTGGCGAAGATAGTTTGTTACGGCAATTGATTTGCAGCTGATTTTTTCTTGGTTAAATGCGGAAAAGAAAACCAAGTTTGTCGCATTATTCCAGATGAAATGCAAAATATATAGCAGAAATATTGATAGTTTTTAAAATTCAAAGTCAAACTATTTGTCGCCAAGTGACTTCAATAATCAGCATATTTATGCCTATATAAACGTCTTATCTGAAGTCTCAGAAAATTTCGTCTTCTTAGACTACTTCCTGGTCTTAAAAAAGAAAATGGATATCCTCCAAGACGAGTGTGTCGGAAAGTATTTGGGTTTAAAATATGTCCAGTTTCACAGGTTCTGTCTCAAAATTAACAAACATGGTCTAATGAAAACTGTTACTCGGAGAACATTATATTGAGTATCAGCAATGAATAACCTACTGGAATATCCTTACATCCATTCGTATCTGTCGCCCTATGATTGGACAAGAACTTCTGTGATGTTAGTACCACTTCTATTTGAGTATCAAAGTATCGACCATAAATTGAAAACTAGGAGTGATCCATCAAAAACGACGTTCACTATTCGTCAGCTGAACCTCCTCGACTTACTCTTGCTAATTTTTGGTCGCTTATTTAACGTTTTCTTGTTTGAATTTTTTTCTCGCAGGTTGACCCTGCACGATCCTAAAATTATCCAGACGGTGAAGCGACTCTGAAAGCCTTTCTATTGCCTCCAAGTTACGCATAGTTGTCAAAATCCCAACAAATGATACAAACTATGTTTTTAAACAAAAATTATAATACAAAACGATAGAAATTGCAATTATGAAATAGCGTTCCAATATGAATTCCAAATGTAAGATGATTAATAAATTAATCAACGAAAACAGTAACGCTTCAGAATTCAAATACTGTCACTACGCTGCTGCGTAGCAACACAATTGTTATTAATCTTTGCATTCGTATCTGTGCGTGGTCTAAAAGTCAACAATAAATCGGTCATTTCTCGTGAGGAACACTAGTTTGGAAAACCATGTTTCCTGTTCTTCGATAGTTAGACACACTACGCTGATGAACAACATTTGTGAATTAACAAATTCTCCATCTGCGTCAGAAACATTTTATATTGGTGTCGAGCCTACTTCACTAATTCCGTCACCACTCATTTAGCATTTGTTGCTAACTAAACATAAAATACTCCCTTTAGGCCACACTGGATATAGGATGATTATAACTCGATAGTGACGCTGATGTTCATGTTCCAGGTTTTAGAACGACTAGCTAGGTTACGTCGATAGCCAGTCGAAAATCGTCTATGGCTTTACATGAATCGTTATTCTTCTAAGCAACAAATATTGAAATCGTTATTAGAGTTGAATAACCGGAGGTGCAATCTAATCATCGCCAGTCAACGAAGATTAGTTCGCACCACATTCCCAGTGGTTAGTGAGAACGATGTTGAAACCTTCGTAGGAAAGGAACGAATACGCATCCAGCCTGATCATTAAAAAACAGATAGTGCAAAGTGAAAACCCGCGAACGCAAATCGCGGAGATTCACCTTATGAAGCTGGCACTCCGCAATCTTTCAAATCATATTCTAATTTTATTTTACTTTTAATCTATTTACGAATTATAAAAAAACAAGCAATATACACAGTTGAATAAGCCTTTCCATATTTATTCTATTACTGTGCATAACGTTCGAACTTCGAAATTTACAGGACATATAGCGTTCTCAGGTTATTTTAAATCGCTAAATGTTTCTATGCTAATACATTAATCAAATCGACATTGCCTTGGTAATCCTGCCTCGCTGTTTACACCAAAGTAAACGTTGACCTCAACAATGTTGGTATTTTAGTATGGCATTTCGTTAAAAGCCTACTGCTATACTTAATAGGTCACAGAAATAGAATTAGCTATTGATAATTTTGGTAATGATTTCACGATATCTTACCTCATACCGTGTTTTATGAATCAGCTGTCTCGTCCTGTCAATTAGCAAAAAAAACAGGAGACCTTCTATACGCGTTTTATGCTCGTGATAGAGAAAAAGCGAAGGTTTATCTTCAAATTTTTCTATTTTGCATTGGTAGACAGTTTTTTTTAGCTTAAGTAATTTTTGCGGAGTTCTTCTGACAAAGTGACGAATGGTGCAACTAAACGGCAATTATGCTGCTGGTATTTCAGTGGATTACGGTATATTGGCAACTGCTATGGATGAGTGTCGCGGTTCATTATATCAAAAATTATTTATGAATGCATATTTCGGTGTGATCCAAATAATCAATTTTTTACTTACTCTTCTGATTATCAATTCCGCATATTTGATTTAAACCGTTGTTATCCGCATTGTACAATTAATGATTCCATATTTGAAACGGGAGCTGTAGAAAACATTTGTTCGCGCAGAAAAAAATTGTGCAGCTGAAATTTTAATCGCGTACAGTTTGGTTAAGAACAGTAGGGTATGTTGTCGTACATACTTATTTCATGATTCATAGAATTAGCTCAAATCTGCCTTGGTCTGTTTTTCATTGTAATCTGAAGTGGAGCAAATGAGATCACAACGCACTACTGATTGCATGTATGGATATCTTGCTATATAAAGCGATTATTACATAACCAAATGTGCGTTTATCTCGTCTGAAAATGCTTTTTAAACATTAAACTTCAACCAGCAATTCACCACTCTGTAATATATGTTTTTCACGAATCAATAGGACAATTTCATTTTTAACGCCGCTTTTAAATGTGATTTCTTGTAAATCTCCACAAAACTGTAATTATTTATTATAATTACTGTTTTGTATAATTTAAAAAACGCCTGTCTGCAAAGATATTTAGAGGTACTTTTTAAATACATTATTCATATTTGAATTATGCAAAAATATTTTCTTAGCTATAATTGCCGTATTCTTTCACCAAAGCATGCAAAATTAACTATAACATTCAAACGTCTTGGAAAGATAGGTAAATCTATTTATTGAGATGATTAAGTTAGATCAATTTCGCGGACTTGAGATTAGTATTTCCTTATTTTATATCGCACAGTATAGCGAAATAGAGATATATAGACAAATATAATTTCGTGTCAGCACGTGGATCTATCATACATTGGTATAGGATAATCAACTGAAAATGTAATTTTCTATTTGGTGAAATAATTTAATCAATGAAAAATGAGGCAGGATAACGGTTCATTAAGGGATATAATTTTTATGCCAATATTCAAAAGATCCGCTGTATGCATTTGTGGAATATCGGTGAGTTTAATGCGATTTCAAATTTGAAAATGCAATTCTCATGCGGATAAAATGAATTTCCAAATTCAAATTAGTATTCTTCTCCAGACTTGACGATAATATAACCAGAATCACGAAGCAGGCCGTTACAAACTTCAATAGCTTTTAATATATATATATATATATATATATATATATATATATATATATATATTATTGCGTAACACTAAATCCAGTTGGATTTTTAAATGATAGTTACTTCACCCCGGCTCCAGCTTACATCCAGACAACGGTTCAAATAACCGCCAGAGTATATCCACACCAACTAATAGCGTTTATTTGCGTCGTCAACACTCTTTATCAAAAATACATGTTCCTTTCCTTATAATCCAGTTTATTATTTTAACTTTTGTAGGTGGGTTTTAACTGGTAAATGAATCCTATCAGGTGAATGGCATTCAACAATTTATAAAGTTACATTCAAACTCTTTTTAACTGGAAAATGTAATCTAAAAAGAGTGATTAATTGATAATCAATTTTAAGAAAATAATGCATACTCTGGATACAAGCGAGATTCACTGTTATACTGCCAGGTTCTACGAATGTGTGAACCATGCCTTACAACTAGCTGCTGCTCGAGAAATACACGCATTTAAATTTATTCAAGCTTTCATCCAGTTCAATGATCGCTAATTAATTTTACCTTGTCACTTTATTACTTCTTAAAGAAGCCAGTTCATCAGCCTTTCTTACTAGAATGTTTGGCAAACATCCTTTTATATCCGAGAGTAGCTTCTCATACCTCTGTCCTAGAAATGTGTCCTCAAGGCAAATAAATGTTATAATCTCATAGGAAACATGCATCTTTTGGATTAGCAAAAACTAAGGACTCTCGCTGCGAATTATCCAAGTGATATTATTGATTAGAACGGAAAATATTGAGATATTCGATATAAGCTCTGTTATTTATTAGTTTATTTTAAGCTTCTTCCTTAAGCCGATGGAATTTCTGGTTGGCTTTCCTAGATTCAAATGGTACTCATTAAAAATTTGATATCAATTACCTATTGGATAACGTTTGGCAATGGGTGGCACCATATATTGTTCCAATGGAATTGGGTTTTATGCCTTTCTAAATCAAATATTGGTTAAAAACTCATATAGAGCCATATCTCTCAATTGTGTCATTGGATTCGGAAGGGGTATTAATCAGGTTTACAGACGAAATTATAAAACTAATTTTGTCCAGACATCCTCCATCGCCGATTAACGTTATTGGAGGCAGCAGTAGGGTACGCCAATATAGAATTGGACACGAGACAATCTCAAAAGCGCTGTTATTTGGCGTTTCTAGTGTCTGACGCTCGCTTTCATTGTGCAGTAAAGGATAGGTTCGTGGACGGCCTGAAATATTTAAATGTTTATGTATATTGCGCGGTGCTGTCCTTCTTGTTTTTCTTCCTTCCACTATTTTCTTGGGCGCGATAATTGATAGCACTCGTAGATTGGCAAAAAATCGGTGCACCTGTAAATGTAAAGGAGTCATACTACCAATATCGATATTTCAATTCCATCGAATATGTTAAAGATTGCAGGCTGTTTTGTAACTCGCAACATTTCACTGTGAATTAAACCAATTTAAATATATTAAAATATGCGTCAAACTCTTACTCAAAGGTCTATTAAACTCCGGTAAATATGTTGCTATTTATCCAACTTTCAAAACAGTTGTGTAAGCTTCCTCGCTGATCGATAAAGCTGTAAGATCCTTTAGCTAAAATAAAACTGGTTGTACTATACAACTTAACAGATATCTCACACGGATAAAATCTGTATATTTTATTTTGAGAACATCTACAATTCCGTATGTTCAAGAAAATTCCTTACTCAAATTATTGGAGTTCGTAATGCCATTCTTATCAATGACTGTTATTCTCGGGTGTTTGACTGCCTAATGTTTATATCTTATCAGTGCCAAATTAACCGTCAAACTTGAACTGAAAAATTGTTATCTATCTAGTTTGTGTTAAGTAGTAGCATGACACCTTTTGAATTATCTGCAGTGGTATTAATTTATAACTAGTGGCCAATTGGTTCCATTCCAGTTATGTGACTGCTGCTGAAGAATTCGATTTTATGTAATTGTATTAAAAGACTGCCCTTTCTACCAATTCCGATCGTTTATTTGTCAAGTGGGCCTCCTAGGGAAAGCACCCTAATTTTGGCCTTGTCCGATTAAATTACGTGTACAAGAAATGGAATCTGCGAGCTTTAACAAAGAAGGCCTTCTTATTTCAGCTGGACATAAGTTCTATATAAAATTCGTAATATCACCCTGGTTCCCACTACAACGAATTTCAAAACTGATCGTATTCTAATCGAAGTAGCGTTTATCTAAAGCGGCCGTATGCCAACTAATACTTATACAATGTTGTCCAGTGTTATTTATCTGATTATTAATTGAATTTTCCGTCCTTGTTAATCTCCTTTAATAGAGTAGTGAACCGCTGATCTTCTTTAAGCAGCCGCATTAAATTTGTACTCATAACCATAGAGATGCCATTAATTTAAAATCAAATGTCCGACATATGAATGTATATAAGAGGCAGAAACACAAAAAACCGCCGTCATTTATTAAGAATGAGGAAGGTTTCTCTTAAATGTGCTATAATGTGTGATACCATTATCATTTATCAATAGTTTAACAACAACTACATTCTTTACCATAATTCATCTGCCATCATACTTGCTACAACAGCTGTTTTGTATCAGTCCGTAACGAAAAGTTAACGGCTGTGCAAAAAATCCCCATGCCCTGTCTGGATACTCAGTTACAATAAAACAACTTTAATCGCAGACAGTCAAAATTTCAAAGTGTTCACGCAGAAATAGAAGAACTGAATGCAGTAGTAATTGAGATCATCACACATCATGCTGTAATGAAGGATATAGCATTGTTTACAAACTCAAATAGGTTGTAGCTGTATCTGCAAATTTTAAGCCATTTGTACCCTGACTTGCTTCAGCTTTGGACTTGCACCTGATCTCAATATTTTAATGTGTGAACCACGTTTGCCACAAATTGTGTTTTACTCCTGTGCGTATTAAGTCAACCCTGAAGATGAGCCTGGAAATTCGGGCTCGAAAATTTGGTGAAAGAACAATGGAAAATCTTGTTCCAACGTCATTTTCAGACAATCAGCTAATTGAAGGCTTAAAGAAGAAGGGACAAGTGAGAACCCATCAACTGAGGCCAAAAATTACATCATCTGAAGATGGAAAAGTTCAAGATTTTGCCAACCTATGAGTGCTACCAATTTTCCTGCCCAAGAAATATGGTGGTCAAATCTACAAAAAGAAGGACAGCACTGCGCAACCAAATGCTTCATTTAATATGTGACCTGTTGCATCCCTTCCTTATGACGCTTGGCTATACGTTTCCATTTATTTTCGTTGTTATCAAAAAATGAGACATTCTCTAAATTCTAAAGCTATTTCTAAGATTGATAGTCAAGTATGAAATTGAATAATTTTCATCGAAAATCCGTTTAATTATTTGACAATGATTTTCCGTAAATAAAAGATTTTCTGAATGAAAAAAAAATACGAAGTTAAAATATAAATTACACAAAATTAAAAACAAAGAAGAAAATCTGAATTTAATAAATGTTAAATATCGTAAAATCTCTAGATATTGAATGTTGGCATAACGCGTTAAACCTCTAGACTAAAATGAATTGTGCATTTTGACTTCAATCATTTTTGTTTATTTACTTACTTTATTTAAACTGCAAGAATCGGATGTCAGCAAGCTAAGTGGTTTGACGCTTTAAATAATGTCTACAGTTAAATTCGTGGTTTAATGACGCATTTACAGTAACTGTGCCAATGTAGCACGAGGTTTAGTACTGCATTTTGGACCTATGGGACTAAATTTATCACTAAGCCTGTCAAACCCAACACGCTCATAAACGTTTAAATTTACGTAAATGTTAACAGTAGTTTATTTTGATGGCTGTGTTGTATTAGAATAAAGGACACAAAACTAGCATTTAACCGTGTTGACGCATTCGCTCTCTGTGATCCCAAAATTTGATGCTTTAGGATGCAGAATTGCACACATATTCAGTCGTCTACAAAGGAACACACACACACATATATACAAATGAATATATATATATATATATATATATATATATATATATATATAAATGTGTGTGTGTGTGTGTGTGTGTTCAAGGCCAGAATTATTTGGGACATGTAATGGTCTATTAAGTTTTCTTCATCATATTCCGTTATCATCGAATTTGCAACGTTCGGAGCGAGGAACGGACCACTCTGGTGTAATTCTCAATCAAAGTTCGCATTAATCGTGGATGAATGGCTAGATTGCGGAATGTGTTTGTGAAACTTTATAAGAATTGGTGCTCCTGGATTATTAACTTTTCTTATTCTCTTCTACTCTTTCCTCTTTTTTAATCTCCATCTTCGTTATAGTATATAATTAGTATTACTATTATTAGACATCATAGTATTATTAGTTATACTAGAAGCAATATCAATAGTAATAGTATTAGTAGTAGAATTCGTATTAGTAGAACAAGTAGTAGTAGTAGTATGTCGTCTTTTATCTTCTTCTTCTTCTTCCTATTATTATTATTATTATTATTATTATTATTATTATTATTATTATTATTATTATTATTATTATTATTATTATTATTATTATTATTATTATTATTATTATTATTATTATTATTATTATTATTATTATTATTATTATTATTATTATTACTATTATTGTTATTATTGTTACCAATTTTATTACTTTTATTATTTTTTAAAACTGCTATCACTATTATAAGTATTATTATTATAAATATAATAATTATTGTTGCTATTTTCATTTATTATTACTAGTATTAGTAGTAGTAAATGTACTCATTGTATTAGCAATATTATTAGTTGTAGCAGCAGTTGTTGTAGTATTTGTGGTAGCAATAATAGTAGTATAATTATTAATTGTAGTAGTACTTGTGATAGCAGTAGACGTTGTTTTTGTTTTTATTTCTGTTCTATTAGTAATAGTAGTAATAGTAGCAGTAATGCAGGTATTAGTAATTGATATATTTACTGCTGTATATTTTGTAGTAGAAGTAGTAGTAGTAGCTTTCGTCGTAGTTGTCATATTAGTCGTAGTAGTAAAATTTGACCGCTGAATTTAAACCGCATTACCTTTTTAAATATTACACGATTCATGTAAGCCCAAACACAAATACACACAAACAAACATGCATTATATGTTACATTTAGGAGATTGCATTCGGCAAATATGTACATTTCCCATTTAACTGACAATTCTTGTCAAAAACACAGAACTAAACATGGTTTGCATTGCCCTTTCAAACGGTTTTCAACATTTAACTATAATAAAATTGTCTTTCTTTGCATCATTCGGCAAATATCCATATTTCCCCCTCTTAGAATTACATTTCTCGAGCCTAATGCATTTTCTGATAATTTTGACGGATACAGAATATTTCATCCATTGCATTTGAAATGCTTTACAAAACTAATTGTCAATACCGACCCTCTGTAACTACTTCCAGCATCCACCTCGACTTAGGTAAAATGTCTAAACAAACGGATTTCTCACAAATGATTGGAAGAATTTTAAGTGTCTTTAAAGAGGTCAATTTACTTTCAATTTTTTTTAGGATTTTAGTGAGTTGCCGCTAAATATTGTCGCTAAATTGTGAGATGTTCAATCTTGGAGTATTGAATTAGTGTTTTGCGAGCCGAGATGCATTATAAGCTGTTGGTCCTTAAGCAACCAAAGTTTTATATTCAAGTATGTATTAGGTGTTGCGAGCCTAGTTACAAATTAGTTCAGTTGTGACCAGAAGGATAAACCAAAGACAGCATGAACGGAAAGTATAATCTCATTCACATTCATTTCGTGCTTACTGGCGACTCATCAGTAGGAGCCGGTATTACGCCCTTTAACCACTATATATTTGGTTGGGAAATGTAGGATTATAGGATGCTACAATCTCCTTGACGAATGTGTAAACTTGCAATAGTGAAGCTAACATTATATAAAGTCTGGACAATGCGACTTCAACGCTAACTCATACTATATAATATATACCGAGTCTGTAAAGGATACTAACCCTATGGCTATCGTGTCAGTAACCGATACCAACATTTTAGTACCGAAAAGGTACATGTTACTAACACTATGGTTTCCGATCTGGTACATGGTTTTATATTATTTCGAAATTTAACATGACTATCAAATATGTACGCTTGAATGCGTACGAGAGACTACTTTAATTTCTAAAATATAATAAATGGTAGGATAAAGTCATTAAACGACCGTCGTTCATTTGTGTTAGCATATCAACTAGATGTAATCTTTAATGGATCCACTTCCAATTATTACCTTAGCTATGGCTGATGCGCACCGAAAAATATTTATGATAGATTTTATTGTTTTTGGGTACTATATTTCTACTAAACGTGTTTGGCAAACGAGGAAAAAAGAAAGATTTCTTATGTCAATTGCCGTACTTTCAGCGAAACGAATGAAACTATGTCTTGCTAAACCACATATGATTGCTATCTGTTTAAGTTCATTGTGTAGCGAAATTGTAAAACTTACTTGAATTGTCAGAAATTTATACTTTCATCGATGCAAAACGAACTCAATCATTCTGTTGGATCTCCGAATTATCAGATAATTTTTATTGCAAAAGGAGTCCAATGCTCTGACTGATTGATTGATTAAACTACAAAATTATTGTGCGGATATTCTATGTTCCGTACAGTTAACTGTGCACACTAACTGAATTCAAAATAATCAAATTCACAGTTGGTCGAATTCAC
Organism: Eudiplozoon nipponicum; assembly: GCA_029291075.1. NCBI lineage: Eukaryota > Metazoa > Platyhelminthes > Monogenea > Mazocraeidea > Diplozoidae > Eudiplozoon > Eudiplozoon nipponicum. Next base: position 31,929 of record JAQBSW010001516.1, on the reverse strand, counting down.
TATCTCATGGTGATTGTTGGTATTAATATTTGAAACATGGTGTTATATTCGTCCAATTGATTTGAGTCCCTGACACCAATTCCACAAGTATTCGCAGCGGCAATTTACCCTAGATAAGCCTTAATGTCTGTTATTTCCTCAAAGCAATTCTAAAAGAAGTCATTTAATGGTTATTAGCATGGATAGTTGCAATTTAACATCTTCTCCTTTCTCGGGAGGCCGTCTATAAACCTTGCTCGATCGACTGATTGCGCAGTTTGTAGCAGATCTGGCATGTTGATGAAAACGGTGTTATGCACAACTTCAACCTTCTCCATCACATATGGACCACAATTAGCCATTTGGAATTTCGTAAATTCTACCCAGACCACCATGGTGATTACTCTGGTGTTTAGGCGATTTTGTGCAGGTTTTCAGAAATTTCATTGTCGCTGGTTGGTGCACATAACCTCAGTTATTTCTTCAAAGCGCTATTGTATGTCCGATATTGTACAGTGCCATTGAAGTACTGTGAGTAAAATAGACTTCTCTGTCCTCCACAGACGATTACTGCCGGTCCATTCTTGTAGTTGGTGATAGTATTATCCGCATATCCCGTTTAACTACATATAGCCTTACTCGACATGAACCGAGGTCTCTGTGGCACAAAATTCACAGAACTTGTTTTCTGATATTGCGCAGTCGGTAATTCGTAACCTCGATTTTATTACTATAAGCCATAACTCGAGAATGCCCAATATTAATGTTCTTGCATCACGGATTCCTACGATACCAACTGTACAGCCTGGTCGATAAAATGTAATTTTGATGTACCAAATACCTAAGATATTGCTATTTAAAGCTATTTATTATTTTTTCCTACGGTGTTTTACACAAAGCTATAAATTCGACCCAATGGATAAATTTGTGTACCGTAAAGATAACATGGTCCACTCTATAACACGCTACAAACTGTAGACCCACAAAATATGTGATGAGGTATTGAAGGTGTTCGGGGTGATCTTTTTCCTTTTTGGAGGTTTACAACAAGGGTATATGTTGCTTTCCTCACAGAAACTGCGAATATCTCTCATCGTTCCCGACCAATATCAGCGGGATTGTCATTTTATCAGCAGGCGGTCTAACGCTGATATATCCCAACGTTTTATGCCAAAAGCGAGCAATTCTGTTCGTAAAGATTAAAAGGCAAACATCATATCGTTTGCCTTGCATGTCAAGGCAGCAGTTCCTTATGAAAGGTCCAATCCCTGAATACCTTTTTTTCCATTTTTCATCGGATTAATTATTGCTTGGCATGTGGCATTGATACACCTAGCTTGAGATACATTTATAAGTGTCTATGCCAAAACAGCAACATATTTGCTAAGAACGTCGGCTGTAGCATTCTCGTTGGAGAAACGTTTCATTCTACTCTTCAACTTACCGATTTACTCGTTCCACTTCAATATTGAGCAAACGTCATTGCACCTGAGCTTTGTGACTAATATAGTCATTTTTTTGGCCACCAATGAAAAATTTATAAATTTTCTATAGATCTCTGTTAACGATATAGGTATTTTTCTGCGACCCTATAGTTTTTCGTGTTGCATATTGGGCTGTGCTCAGTTGGCTCGTATTAATACACCTAAACCTATTAGAGAACCAAAATTGGTGATGTCTATCAATTTAAGGCTTACATTGAACAAACATTGTTCTCGTCTGCTCTGTGCATCGAAACGGGTTTTAAGCACCAATTTGCCTAGGACTCGGTTATCGAGTAACCGTCATCCCTACCAGATAAATCCTGTAAAAGTTCTCATGCCTTACACTATTTGCAACTTTCCTCTAATTATGGGCATCTGGCATATTTATATAGATTTTACTTTTTGGTATAATTGCCAACAACCATCAGAATAACCCATATGGCATAAGAATGGCACCCGTTCGCCTATCTGTACCTTTCAGATTTACTCTTAAATCATAATTCTATCTCCGGGCAGTATGGTTTGCACCTGACCACGTATTTGTTATTCGGTTTTTGCCAAAACAAATGAGTCTATGATTTTTGGAACGCCTAAGCTGCTACATTATACTCAATTTTATCCAAGTAAATTGGTAGTTATTCGAGCCTCCGTACGGCCACCTCGCTTCCATGTTCTGTTTAATTGCCAATTAGCTTAAAGCCCTTCTTTATGTCAAGCATGTTAAACTATATACCGCCATCTTGTTGCAGTATGCGAAAGCACAACGCAGGTGTCAAGTATATGTCGTGTTATTTTATGGAGTTTAAGGGAGGAAAGTTAGCCGCCAAATTAATTAAACCACCTTTCTTTGCAAAGTAAACTACAGTAATCCAAAACACCGACTAAACCGGCTCTAATTCGCTGGCGCATATCATCTCTCATTTCGCCTGTATTAGTCGGCAGTCTGCCTTTTTGAGCGCTATATTTTCTTCGCAATTTGTAACTGCCGTTTACCTTGAGCCTCTTTTTAATTCAGTCGACAGTAAAACTGGATTTACAGTGAAATAAAGAGAATGGAATATGGCGTGGTACTGAGCTCAAAACACATTCAAATATTCTGGAAACATACTTTTCTCATATTGTGCCAAATTGCTGCATATTGATTGGATGAGAATCGGTAACTTCGGCCTGGAGAGGCATACATGCTTTTTAAAGAAACCAAGCCATCATCTATTTTTTGATGAAATCTAAAGTTAACAGTGACGTTTAAGCGATTTTAATAATAAACGTGACAATTTCGATCGCATAATTTATTGATTTTTAGTGCACTATACACTCACAGTCACTATCTCCGTCTCAGAAGCCTGACACTATTCTGCTGTGAAATATCGTACTTACACAAATGGCGAGGAAAATTGCGCATCAGAAACACCAACTTTAGTATTCATTTGCCTATTCACCGTCTTTCCGTTCAAGACTTTTTCAACTTAACATTTAATAGGAAAATTTTCATGTGAAACCGTTTCACAGGCTTCTTTCGTATCACAGGCCATTTGAAGCCGAACAAATCGCACGGCGATATGTAGATTACTGAACAATAGACCCGCAATGTTCAGATCCATTTGGTTTCTTATTTTCGACAAAAAGTAATCTAACGATTTTTATTAGGTTGTGAACCTTCATACATATTTAAGTTTGGCGTTCTTACGAAGAACCATACTGACATTGCTGTCAATTAGGTGGTGTATTTTTCAAAGTTGCTCCTTTTTGCACTGGTGAATTGACGTAATTTGACTATTTAAATGCAACCAAATGCCGCTGGTATCAGCTTTTCGCTGAACAGGACTGCAAGTCAAAATCAATAAAACGGGCACTGAGTACGCACAAATAAATTCTCTATTCTTCGCAAAGCGAGGTTGGAAAATCTTATAAATATTTATGAAGCACTTTATATCAAATTGCACGAAAGACAGCTGAATGTTCAGAAATTTTATGAACACAATATACTACTACTGCACTAGCTGAAATAATTAGTAGCAGCACGAACATTCAGTAAGCAGAACAAATGCCGTCTGTACTGACATCACCAAATACAACATTAAAAACAAAAGAGGAAACTACAAAATCACATGGACAAGAGAATAAGAAAGAAACTGATTTGCTCCAAATCGAAAAACGACTACGGATTTGTCCTGGAAAAAGGCTGTATAATTATCATCAAATAAGCACGCTCGGACAAAGCAGAGCCAAGATTTAAAAATACAAGCAAACACTTGTGCACGAGAATCAGATATACTCAATGTTCTCAAACATACGGCAGGCTAATTCAAGATAGGCAAATACCTGAGAATAAAGTAATCACCAGATGTCGGACAACTAAAAACAGTAAAATAAACAGGCGGTAAATAATTCGCCAATGCAAAACCAAACCCATCTACACATTTAAACAATAATTGATTGCGCGGGTGGTGATAACAATTCTTTAAATAAAGTTTGCGAGCTTGAAGTAAACACAAATCCCATTGTATTTAACCAGTCATCGAAAAAATAACAAAAATCCCGACAGTCGCAAGGCACTGGCGTGTTTCGACATTCCACGTTCATCATCAGAGTACGATGGCAAACTGGCTAGCGAGAATCAAACCGCATTCCATATATGTGGAAAGCAAAATTAGATATGCGGCCCTCACATCTAGTAGTCTTGTATACATTGAACTTGACTGGAAATGCCGGCTGCACAATTTCTATGCAGTCACTAACATTAGCTGTTTGTAGCTTTTGCCACACACACGTATATATTGACAGTACAATTAAACAATAAATGATTGCGCGGGTGATGGTAACAATTCTTTAAATCAAGGTTTGCGAGCTTGAAGTGAATACCAATCGTGCAGTCATTTAACAGATGTAGTTTAGCTTCAAAATGTTTCTTTCTTTCATTTAGCAAGCCATGTATAATTAAAATGTAATTTATATTTCTTTGTGTAGTTGAGCAAAATTTCATTAACTTTAGCAAGATCTTATTTAAAAATAGTCGTAAATAACTTAGCTTCCATGTTTTCAATGACATCATTTTTCTTCATAATGAATTAATAATCACATTATTATTATAACCATGATTGCAATCTTGATATAAACACCTGACCCACTAAGTACATACGTTTGTCAGTATAAACTAAGAATTCTTTTGTTATGCACTATGCAATTCATCAAGTTGTGTATAATGACAAACTTATGTACTGAATGAGTCAGGTGTTTAGATCCAGATCACAACCTTGATTTTAGTAATAGCTATCAACGCCCGTGCAACCAATGTTCGTTTAAACACATTTTTAAGATAATATAGAAATCATGATAACATTTAAACTGAATTAGTTCAACGTTAAAATCACAATCAGAACATCAAGCCGTCTGTTATAACTTAAAAGCCTCGACTACGTTTTTTCAAATAACTATTGGAAGATTAAACAAATCTTCATAGCTTTTCATAAAACTAGGTACCCGATACGTAAAATGAAGGAATTTCTAGCCTCGATCCCTTTTCAAAAGATTTCCTTATTAACAGAGCCACATTCAATCTGAAAAATACGTTGTGTAATAGCAGATTTCTTCGCTATAGTACACGATTATTAGTTCTTGCAACCGACGGTGTAAACGGTGCAGTCAATTCTTCAGTTTCAACGAAGTTCTTGTGAAACGCCCACCCATTTGTCTATGTTAGCAATGCAATAATACCTTCACGTTTCCTAGAACGAATACGTAGGATGCGCTATAGTTTACCGGTCGCCGCAAACTATTTCAAATATTTTCCTTTCGTTTGAATCCGACTGTTAGTCTATAGCCATAGAATTTTATGTTCTGACTCTCTTTGTACCATAGCTTTTTGTATCATCAACGAAAACAGAAACCTTCCTATTATTATTATTATTATTATTATTATTTATTATTATTATTATTATTATTATTATTATTATTATTATTATTATTATTATTATTATTATTATTATTATTATTATTTATTATTATTATTATTATTATTATTATTATTATTATTATTATTATTATTATTATTATTATTATTATTATTATTATTATTATTATTATTATTATAAGACAAAAGCGGGATTAAAGTCAGTTTTGATTTGTGTAACAGGTCGAATAAATAAGACTGGCGATTTTATAAAGATTTAGCAGGTGATTTAAATAATTATCATCACCACATGCGCAATCAGTGACTGATTAATTGTAAAGATCGTATACATGCTGCTAAAGCTGCATAAGGTTCATGTTCTTGATCGAATAGAATCTACGTAGTCGACGTTTCCTTTCAAGTAAAATGTATGCGACACCATTGGAGATGAGCTGCCTATTTGAATTTGCATTTTCGATATTTTCATTTCGGTTTGATTTTGCTTAGTCAATTTTCTGACGTGGTCAGAAAGGTCGAAACGCGTCATTACGTGTGACTGAAGTTAGATTTGCTGCGTTTCGCGACTGATTAAGTAGAACGGTATTGATGTTTATCTTAAGTTTACAAACTTATTTTAATGATTCCCATGTCACGTCTGGCCTTAAATTTAGCTTTACCGTACAATTTACAATTCAGTAACAGAGAATGAGAGAAAGTGTGCTAGACGCATCGAGCAAGGTTCGGCTGCGGGGGAAAATTTTTGCAACTGATGTCTAAAAAGTAGATGTTCTTTGCAGATGTCGCTAACCACGTTTGAATGACACATCATCCCATACATGAAAAATTCAAAATCTATAAATTCCTTTCCAGCGATAAATTAGCAGCCTAGTGTTTCTAAGTAGCCTGCCTCCTAAGTTTGATATTTATGTAGCATTGAAGACTAAAAACTTGTCTGATTGTATTTCGGGTTGCTTATGGTTGTTTTTGCTCTACTCTTTTGCATTTCACTTTTGGTCTTTGATTTCTGCACATTAAAATATGTGGAGCTCATCCTCATTAATTATATTAAACTGCGACACACTTTAGTTTATTGACGCTAATTTTATCAATGTTGGAGTTTATTTATTTGAGTCAAAAAAGTGTGTAATAAAAAGTTATTTATAATATAGTCATTTTAGTTTTTATCACACAAAAATAAGTTAACAAGAATATTGTTCTGACGATGGTAGGCGACAAAGTTTGTCGGAAATTCAACACAAAGATTTATCCGGAATCTAGCTCAGGTACTCATTTGGTTTCTCGGTTTTGGCAATTAAACCTTTCAAGAAATGTCTACTTCATACAGTTTTTCCTTTAAATCTGTCTGCAGATATGCATTTTATTGCATTTCTCAAATATGTGTCAATTCTTTTAATCTGTAATAATGTTGCAAGTGAAGTTAAACACACTTTGATAGGTTATCTTTCACCAACAATTGTTATTAACATTAAATCAGTATTATTATTCTTAATTTGCAGTCCTACTTTAGCTAAATCCTCAAAAATAAGTTAAATTCAGCGTCATTGTTTTATAATATCTGGTTTGATTTAATTGAATTCCCATCGATTTAATATTCAGCTAATTGGTTTTGGTGGATTTTTATATATCAAAACCGCTTATTCTAACTTTTCAAACTTCCATAGATGATAGTTTACTAACACTCATCCATAAATAGCAGAATGGCTATTAATTAATTTTTTTCACCATGGGGTTGCCACGCAGTTTTCAAAGATAAACTAATACCATTCTTCATTCAAAATCATTGTGTAACAAACTAGTTTTTTTGTTGTTTTTGTTCACGTGTCCATTTATATATTTTTAGTCTTTCAGATTAAAAATATCCCTCGCTATATCTTGACATAAAATAAATGGCGTATTACTCAAAGTTAATTAAGCGAAAAAAAGAACGTTCTTATATCAGGTAATTTGCACAACAATACTGATTGATGTATACAACGGTTTTTCATAGTATGTATAATAAAAAACATAAAAACTTAAGGGTCAATCCAGCCTAACTGGAATAGCCAGAATGGGCAATGAAGCCTAAATTAGTAGCAAACTAATACGTAGTCAGTTGTTTTGTTTTTGACTTTGTCGCTGTGAGGATAGTCACTGAGCTCTTTTTCAATTTTCAGCACAAAATGTACTACCAGAAGTGGTCTAAAGTTAAAAAAATTAACAATAAAAGCATTAAAACAATGGCTATAGTCAAATCAATGATTAATGACAGCGAGAGTTATGATAATACATTGAGTATTCAGACTTGAAACAAATCAATTTTTGTCGCTCTAATCAATAATTTCTTCTATGTACAAACTAATTAAGTATCGAGAAAGTCACAAAAATGTTATAGACGGACTGTATAGAAATCGAGCAGTGGGCATTTAAGCCAATTATAATCAAAACGCGCGCGTATATGCGACTCACTATCGTCTTGCTATGTTGTGCAACTGGTTAAATTAACTGGGATTTGTGTTTATCTCAGTTGCACAAACTTGATTTAACTAATTTTATTCACAAATCGAGCATTCAACGATTGTTTTATTAATTGAAAAATTAAATTTTGTAAAAAGCTGCCGTAGTTCTGATGCAAATAATTATTATTTTTTTAATTTAATCTTTTAAAGTTAATAATTATGCCAAATCTTAGCATTTTAATTATAATTTAAAATCCTCACACAACCCAAATACAAACAAACCCTCGTGAATTTGTTTGCATTAGACATTTCTTGCAGAAAAGTGTATAAATTCTATTTGCATTAACTCATATTGATCTTATCACATTTGAATACCTTTAAGTATATGGTGATGCATATGCTATGGAGAATAGTATAATTTGTTATTCAAAAGATGTGTCTTCAGACATTTCCACACAACGGTTTGGACTGCGTAAAACGCATATTTATAACATTTAGCGACCCTGGAGTTCAATGTGAGTCACCACTGGATTTGCGTTGGTACATATCCTGGTTTCTCTACTGCAATTTTAAGGCATGCTTTTTACTATAAGAAAACAAGAAATGATGTAACAACACGTTTCTTCAATTGAATTTAGAGTTTTTCGTACTCATTTTAGCGGTTTGATTATCGGTTTTTGTTTGTTCCAACAATACTTATTTTTAAATCTTGCGTTTGACTTCATTTAATAAACGAGATCTAAACTCACAACGTTTCTTAAAATGCTGGCTAATTTTAATTCATTGCCAGGTATTCATTAGTAAAGTCTATGGCTTTCTAGAATAATTTGTCGGAATATTTTGCATTAAAGTATAAATCTGTCGAAACTCCTCTCAGAAAATGTAGCGCCAATTTAAGCAGATATGATTTACTTCGAAACGCGTCAAACCTTTGGCTAGCTAATTGTGGAATAAGAGGAACACTAATGCTTCATATCCATTTTGCTGTAGAATTAAACTTTACTCATTTAATTTAAGTGGTCACATTTTTTATTTACTAGATCCTTGTAGCGTATTTTATTTTTGATAAGAAATAATTTCACCAAGGTAAATTTTATGAATGCAAATTTACCTAGTTCAATTCATTTAACTCAAAAATGTATATGATTAAGCCCTTGATAATTAATTTCAAATTAAACATAGACTGAAAACATTTAATTACTAGTGGATTTTATTCTTTAAATTATTTCTGAATGCAACTTGTTCAATTATTGATTAATGCAAATTCATGGTTTGTTTAATTGCCCTAGGGCGCAAAAAATAAACAAAAAAATCAAATTTTAATTTTAGAAATTGCTTCGACTCATGTTCAGCATATACAGAATAAATTCAATAAGGCAATGCTGGTTGATTGATATTTAGCATAAAATAGAGGCAGAGAAATATTAAAAGAAATTGGCGAGCTATATAAAGAAGAAGTCCATTGTGAAATAGGCAACAAATTAGAGAGAAGACCAGTGTAAAATTAATTGTGTTTGTGAGGGAGAGGCTCCATCTAAACGAAAGACGGACACCAAGTGGAGCTTATGGTATACAGCGCAAAACTGCACGTGTTGTGTGGTTTGTCTGATGCAGTGAATGGGTTGTAATAATATGAAGAATAAATAACCTGGTTCGAGCCTACGATAAATTCACATCTGGCAGGCATTTCATGAGGGCTCAAAGAGAACAAACCTGGTATAATTTATGAACTGAATGTACTGTTTGGTGTTATGTTTAGTTTAATTATAATATTATCCTGCCATATTTCTTCAATTCATTATATATTTATATAAATACGTATGCTTATCTATAAACACATATTTGATAATATATAAAAATAAATAATACCACAAGGTATCCAATGGTAAAGCATACATTGAAATTTTAATTTGAGATAAGCCATATTTTTTACAAAATTAGATTGAACAATTTTCGCAGGCTGGCTCAGTTGCTAGAGCACCAGATTCTAAAGCAGACGTGCCCAGGTTTGATCCCTGTCCGCGGGAAATTCTGGTCGGTACGTCATGAGATCCCAATAAGGACGAAACTGATCTACTGGATGAAATACCTTATCTATACTATACAATTCTTAGTTTATACTGACAAATGTATGTACTTAGTAGGTCAGGTATTTATATCAAGTTCGCAACCTTCATTATAGTAAATTGCGCTAGTATTGACAAAAATAATTATCTATATTTATTGAATTATACAATGAATTTTTTCATTTCAACGCTTTACTGTGTTACGTAAAGATAAGACAAGGGAATATAGACAAACGCCAGAATTTGTCACAATTACCTATGTAGAAAGTAAATCTGGCAGATTAAGTAATTAATCATTAATGAATTTATATAAAAATCCAGGAATAAAAATTCGTTCGTCATTGCGTTACATCCATCAGTCAGACGCACTCACGATAGTTTTGCTATATTAAGTGACTAGATGTAGCATCCATTGAGTTCATTTTTGAATAAATAAAACTTCATCTAAATTTTTTTGTTTCAATCATCGAAATTAATTACAGTTTTATTGGGTAACCTATTTTATATTGAACTTAATGGCTATTACCTGAAAATGCCTAATGATAAATTTATTACAAAAACGAAAAATCCGCTCGGCAATTGTTAAATATTTCTTTCAATAAAACATGTTTAAAAATTGTACAACTTCTAAATTTTTCAAATTTAGACTTTAGTTTCCTTTAAATTCCAAAGGATGTCTTTCTCAAACACGAACTAATATTAAACATAATGTAAACGTTTGTTCATGATTTTGCGAAATGCAAGTTTAAACATTTTATTAAGAAAATTAGAACGAGGCCTATATAACTTTAATTTTTTCACGCAGATAATTTTTAATGCATAAAGGATTTTCCAGTTAATGCACGTAAGGTAGAGACATAATGGTCAGGATTAGATTTAATATAAATTTGATGACATTGAACAATTACAATCCGATCGTATAAATGGTTAGTAATATTATAACTAATCGTGTTGCGAAACCTTCTAAAACACTATTTGGTGAGCATCAGTAGGAAATGCTTAATCGCTGTTTCAGCCCATCTATTCTGGTTGTTAAATTAACAAAAAAGTAGATAATTACTGTAGATATTGGAAGAGCCCAATTCCTTTCAGAAAGAGAAATCTTTTAATTGGAATTAGACAGCCACAATTGTATTAACACATGAAGATAATGAAGTCAAAACTCTTAGAATAGAGTTAATATCAAACAATTTGAAAACAAATAAATTACGCGCGACGGTTCAAATGAGTAAATCAGACTATTATGATAAGATTTATGAACAACCAGAGACAGAACCTAAAATAAGTAACACACCTTCTGATATGTTAAAATGGTAAATGAAACTATAAATCAATAATGTTATTGCCAATCGTGAATCAGATGACGCACTTGGTAACACTTTCATAAAAAGTGTCAAAGTCGCGCTGATGAGCTGTGGTTTAGTAAAAGTGCATAAACCACGTAACCCATTCAGAATTATAGTTTATGTTAGTCCTCCTCAACTTAAAAAAATTTCGACTTTCTATATCACAAAATAAAGAAACATTTGTGCTTCTAAGACCACACTCTGGTTAATTCATACCAATTTGTTGAGATAATTTATAGATGTGAATATAATACAAAACGATAGATTGGCAAGCTTAGATATTGAATCAATGTAATTATCCAAACACTGGAATACTTTCGCCGTTTCCTGGTCGATAGTGCGGTAAAATTAGAGTGATTCTAAACGCGTTAAGACATATTGAGGCGATTAGGAACGAATGCATGGCATATAACTATTCTATATTTTGGATGGATTTGCACATGCCAATTTGAGGTATATCATTTTAACAACCGTTATCAGCTACGATAGCAAATATCTTCAGGTATCACATAGAGAAAATCCGCTAAAGCCCAACTTATATTCTTCGATGGCATATTAATTATTTGTAATGATGAAGAGGATGACATGATCAAATACTTGAACTAACTTACCTAGGTGAGTTAACTCTAAATTGTATTTGAGAAGGAATCAAGTGTTGAATTACCATTTATGGTTGTCAAATTAATTTGTAAATGTACATAATTAGAAAGTGATATATACAAAAAGCAGACTCAGCTATCCTTTTCTATTTCATGTCAAAGCATCCGTATATATTGAAAATCGGTAAATATAGTTTCATACACATTCGTAAAAATAAAAAAATATTGGAAATAAGAGCTTTGTCTTTTTCATGTTAAACTTAAACTTCAACAATGGAAGTTGGACTAAACTGTCTGCCAGTTTTTAAAAATACAGCTGCGAACTGTTGGCATTTTTTTAATTTAAACGGCGCGATACTGCTATTACGGTTTATAGTAAATTGTTCCAATTCATTTGTCATTAAAATCCACGAAAGGCAGTTAGTCGTCTTTTTCATACTCTCATGTTTGCCGATTCCTTTGAATTTAAGGTATAAATGTTAACAATATGTTTGCGTTGTCTTTTGGTATGATGTCATTATTTACAAAAGGTACAATTGAGGAAATCATTTTCATTGCATATTTAAAGTGGTAGACGAAAACATATAACCATCTCTGGTTCCATTTCATATTCTATGGAAGCTTAGTTTTCATTGCATGGATGATATGCGCTTTCTGACCAATGAAGTTAAACTTAAAAGGATTTATATTGTGGCAATGAGGAGTGTCCTATCTTCAGTATTGTTTCAGATTTTCCAAGACCATCTTGAGAAAACATAATTAAAGTGAGACTTAGGGAAACCTATACAATATAAACGTTATTTTGATGATGTTTCTAATTCGCAAAAAATGTTCCCAATCACGAAAATGGCTCTTATATTTCATTAAAGTGCACAAATATCAGCGTCCCGGCGGAACATGAGAAGGAAAAATGTCTATTGCTCTAGGATATACCACTGAAGAAAGGAATTAATGGAGCTATAAACAGAAAATTTGACCATAAATAAACCTGGTCTGCAAAGTGTTTAAATTATAGCAGTTTTGTGCAGTTAAATATAAATTATCCACAATTTACGGCTGATCCTCAAGAATTGTCGGATTGGTAAATCCTTATTCAAATGGCGACAAATATAAAACAGCCATAATCTAACTAATTTCTAGTGGTTATCGTAGACAATAATTTGAGTCAAATGTTAAAAAAGGAAAAAAAAGAAACGAAAGTGTTAATAATAAATAAGAAAGCAATTTATTTATATATTAAGTTTAAAGTAAGCGCTGCTTCCCAAAAAATGCAGAAGATAGATGAATCGGTATTAACACACACAAATAATGCAGCTTAACTCTGAGTGCTATTTACGTTAATGCATTTTCCTTTAATAGCAATTAATAAGAAATAGTCGTTAACGTCGACCTCAAGAACAATTTATTAATATATATATATATTATATATATATATATATATATATATATATATATATATATATATAATTTGTTTATGAATTAACGTAGACCAATCGACCAGATGGTTAATCACCAGAATAGAAGAACACTGCAATTTAAAGTTGTTTCAGATCAAATCGTGAAGAACACGTTTGTAAATAAGTAACATATTACTGAAACCTTGCACGTATGATCTCTAGACGTTGCCTTTAATATAACCAATAAACACAATAATAGAAATGGGTAAGTAACCTGTGAAGCACTGTGGATAAACAAATAACACCTTCATTATGCAACTTTGAAAAAGTATTCAAGTATTGAGCCTAAACTATAGGTGATGCACGCAAATATTAGGTTGTTCCCTTATTTCACAATCTGTCTCCGTTTATATTTTCTTTGTGTTTTACCTTTTAATATATATATATATATATATATATATATATATATATATATATATATATATATATAGGAAGAAAACATTAATAACGATGTGGATAACGGTCATTTATTTCGGAAATACTAAACTTCACCCTAAAATTTTATATTTATTTACAACCTGGATTTTATTATGATTACGACTGACGCAACTAGTCTGACTCGGTTTTACTTCTATTTCTTGGTTGAATTAATTTGTAAATGCATATTTGTATGTGCCTGTGTGTGTGTGCGTCTTTTTGCGGGTAGGAGTCTTTCTCGTTGTTCTGCGAAGTTATGTCTGAGATCTGGCCAATCTTATATTGATGGATTGAGAGTTCACCAACTTTTCGCATAGTTGGCTGTTACTTCTACGAATATTTTTTCCCGAGTGTTGTCTTTCGTTTGTCTTGTTTAATTTCTGTAATTTTGTTCTATTATATATATATATATATATATATATATATATATATATATATATTTTTCTTTATAATTTCCATTCCTTTTTAATTTAACACAGTATTCTTATAATTAGGAAAACACAAATAACAAAGTGGATAAAGGCCATTTATTTCGTGAATACTAATCATCTCTTATACAATCATACATATTTATACATTTTGAGTTTTCAATTGATTATGCAAGTGGTAACAAATCTGACTCGTTTTTACTGCTATTTCTTGTTTTGGCTAGTTGGTGAGTGTGTATGCGTTTGTGTTTGTGTGTATGCGTGTTTGCATGTAAAGGTCATTCTCGCAGTATTGCAAAGTGATGTCTGAGATCTGGTCATTACTGTTTTGATAGCTTGAGAATTAACCATTTGTGCGCATTGTTCACTGTTACATATACAAGTGCTATTTTTCCCAGTATAGTTGATCGTTTCACCTTGTTGCGCAAAGTTGTCGTTTTCACATGGTAACAACGCCAGTGTGGATTGCAGTGTTAAACGCTCACATTGTTTGGAGACTTCTGTCATCGTATGCGCCTCTTATGACCTTTACATGCAAACACGCATACACACAAACACAAACGCATACACACTCACCAACTAGCCAAAACAAGAAACAGCAGTAAAAACGAGTCAGATTTGTTACCACTAGCATAATCAATTGAAAACCCAAAATGTATAAATATATATGATTGTATAAGAGATGATTAGTATTCACGAAATAAATGGCCTTTATCCACTTTATTATTTGTGTTTTCCTAATTATAAGATATATATATATATATATATATATGCATGTGTGTGTGTGTTCGTTAATTTGTAGATACTTGAGGTGCTCATTAGAAAGATACTGTGAATTTTATTAATATTCGAATTCCAAAAATAAAGCGATGTCTAAAAATCAATGATAATTAGGAGCCTGACACAAAGAGACCCAACATATCGGAAGAATGAATTAGATATTCGTCGTGAAGTATTCGAATCTAATTTTTACTATCACGGTTGAAAGTACATGAATTCAGATAGAACAAATAAGGACGGTAATACAATTTTTAAAAATCACTGATTGCGCGAGTAGTGTTTATAAATTTTTTAAAATAAGTTTGTGAGTAAAAGTAAACACCAATCCAAATGTATTAAACAAGTCGTAGAACACTGTACCAAAATCACCGTAAGTTGTGGTAATATCAGATAGATACCAGACTCCAAATCAGGCAGGAAAATAAAAATGATAGTATCGAAATAAAATATAAGAAAAAATTAAAAAAACAGTTAATAGATCAAATCGTGCATTAATTCATTAGAGGCCGGGTACACAACCAATTCGGATGATTTTAGACGCGTGTCAATATTTGGTCCTAATGGATCAACAAGATGGATTAGAGAATCCCTGAAAATGATATCGTGATCTAATATTATGAATGAAACGGCCGAAGAAAAAGCACTAAAAAAGCAATAAATAATGGTATGAAGTGAAGATGACACGAAATGAAATCTGAAACTTGCTTAAGTAAGAGTGTAAGAAGACTGGATTGTGTTTAACTTTCAGATGATGGAAGGAGAAGAATTAACAATCCTTTAGCTAATTTTAGGATTACCTAATAGACTCATCCCTTATTACCATTTAACTTGCTCTACATACATTCTTATTTGTAAAATAAGTATTCTTGACAATACATGATGAGTTCTCAATAAGAACGAAGCCGGTCTACTGAAGGAATTGTCTTTTCAACACTATGCAATGATTAGTTTATACTGGCAAACTTATGTACATAATGGGTCAGGTGTTTATATCAAGAATGCGGCCTTGATTATAGTAATCGTTATCACCGCCCGGGTTGGACCTGCGTTGAAAACAACAATAACGCGTGTTCAAACGAAGAACATTAGTCAAAGGAAGGTGTTAAACAAATATTCAATTGTATGCACTCTGTGAATCAAGTTGGTTTGAATAATAACTCTATTGTTCTTTGCCAAAGTAACATGAGCTCGATTATAGTCGACAGGAACTCTTTTATTCAGACATTGACCAATAATTACCTGATATGCGCGTTGACTAACGCAGCTTTTATTTTTCCTGTAGATTTCTTTCTTTGAGATATTTCGACTCTCCTTATCGGTAGCCTTTATCAGTCTGCTCATCCTCACAAGTTCAACAAATGAAACTAATGAAGCAAGCCTATTTCATCTGTTAAACTTGTGAGGATGAGCAGACTGACGAGGGCTACCGAAAAGGAGAGTCGAAATATCTCAAAGAAAGAAAACTACTAGAACAATAAAATCTGCGTTAGTCAAAATGCAGATCAGATAATTTCAATTATTCCAGGTTCGCAAAAACAATCTTCATTCATTGACCAATAATGATGAAAACATGGTTGAGCAAATAAATCACTATAATTTTATCAAATTTCTCGGTTAAACTACGATATACATATAAACATATACAAATATATATATATATATATATATATATATATATATATATATATATATATATATGTACGTATATTATGCCTTAATACATTTTCTTATTAGATATTGCACAATTATGACGAAAAAATAGTTGAGCAAATAAATAACTTGATCATTCTATAATCAAATATCTCAGTTAAACTGCATTATGCATATTTTTAACTATATATACATATATAAAAACAAATATATGCATTTATTTACATATATATATATATATATATATATATATATATATATATTCTTATGATGTCATGCCGTTTAATTAACACAGTATTCTTATAATTGTGTTTTCTAATTATAAGAATATATATATATATATATATATTTATATACATATAACAATATATATATGTCATGTCTTGAATTTCGTATACATGCACATGTTTACACAAAGATATAGGGATAAACATGTCAGCTAATTATTATAAATAAAGGAGTTACGTAATCAAACATATAATCAAAATATATTGGGGTCGATTATTGTATTATACATACCGAAATTTTTCGGTATTTTGATTTACAATCGATACCTTCAAACTTTTCTTGTTTTCTGAAATTACAGATAAAAAACTTTGCAAAACATATCATAAACTTACAAAAATTTTGAGCAATAAAATTTGATTAACAAGGCATAAATAAATTGATATTTGAATGAATTCAAGGTAAATAGTATCAGCACAAATTTCCATTGGGTGGAATTTGACTGAAATAGATATAAAACCAGGAAAACTATCATCAAACTGGTGTAAACTGCACGTTGGTTTATATAAAGTTTACTATGTATTTTTATAGGGGACAAAACAGGAAGCAAATAAAAGTTGGCAGTTCTGGATTTAAAAAATGCTATTAGGAAACATAATGAATTTAAAACAAATTATGAAATCGCATGCTGTTTGTTTGTTTCTTTCTCTCTCACTCTTTTTTATATATATTGCTCTCAGCGGCAAGAGCGAAACATAAATATGAATATTTAAATTTTTGAACGTTTACACAAACTTTTAAATATTAAAGCTGTTTCACAGTTTACATATCGAGGCCTAAACATATAAAAACTAACTTTGATATGAAATTTAAGCATTAAATAATGTTTTTCCTATGCTAAGTAAATATATTATTTACATTTTCAAATTTTCAAATTTTGCATCGTGAAGAGTCAGTAGCCAATTTAAATAAGCTTGTTCAGTTAGGCTACGCCTTTGGCAGGCATATAGCGCTTGGTTGGCTATTTCTGTGAATCCCTCTGTAAGTAGATTTGTTTAGGACTAACACAACTTGTAAAAATCTTGATTACTTTATAACAAACTTGCTTTTGTTCTAGTATTTCTTCTTCTTTTGACACTTTTGGATATATCCATATTGGGTAATGCGTTTCTAGTGAGATTTCGTTTCAAATATGACTATAAGGACACTTCATAGTCCGCATGACCACAAAGTGTTATCTCGTTTACACATGTGTTTCATACTTGCTGGCAATTTAACAATAATTGATCGCGCGGGAGGTGGTTGCAATTCTTTAAATCAAGTTTGCGAACTAGAAGTAAACACCAATCCCATTGTATTTAAGCAGTCGTCGAACAACATAACAAAACTACCGCCAGCCGCAACGCACTGACGCGTTTCGACCTTCCATGATTTTCATCAGAGTACGACGGCAAACTGGCTAGCGAGGATCAAACCGCATTGTATATATATATAAATCAAAATAAGATATGCAGATACATGTATATGTGGCGAAAGCTGCAAACAGTTAGTGTTCATTTAAATACTGTTTGTTGCGAAGAAATAATATATATGCAAGTATGTTTTAGGTGTTGCGAACCTAAGTTAATGTTCATGACTGCATAGAAATTGTGAAGCCGACATTTCCAGTCAAGTACATGGTATGCGAGACTGCTAGAGGTAAGAACCGCATATCTTAATTTGCTTTCCATATATATTCAATGCGGTTTGATCCTCGATAGTCAGTTTGCCGTCGTACTCTGATGATGATCATGGAAGGTCGAAATGTAACAGTGCGTTGCGGCTGGCGGTAGTTTTGTTATGTTGTTCGATGACTAGTTAAATGCAATGGGGTTGGTACCTATAGCAAGCTCGCAAACTTGATTTAAAGAATTGTTATCACCACCCGCGCAATCACTTATTGTTAAATTATATTGCCTATATATGTATATGTGGCGAAAGCTACAAACAGCTAATGTTCGTGACTGCATAGAAATTGTGCAGCCGACATTTCCAGTCAAGTACAATGTTTGCGAGACTGCTAGAGGTGAGAGCCGCATATCTAAATTTGATTTCCATTTATATTCAAGTCGGTTTGATCCTCGCTAGTCAGTTTGCTGTCGTACTCTGATGATGATCATGGATGGTCGAAACGCGTCAGTGCGTTGCGGCTGGCGGTGGTTTTGTTATGTTGTTTGGCGACTGGTTAAATACAATGGGATCGGTGTTCACTTCAAGCTCGCAAACTTGATTTAAAGAATTGCTGGCAATTTATTATTAGAAACTAGAACTACGCTCCTTACTCCACTATATGTTTTTTCCAGATCTGTTGGATAATTATCATGTACAATTTCCTTTACACACATCTATTCCAGCATTAGTAATATCTTACTTTAATATAGGCCATTCAGTGATGCGAATTTAATTTTTAACTTACTACATATAATATTTGATAAATATGCAAATTTTTTCAACGCTCTGCATTGAAAATAGGCCCAATTTTATAAAAGTTAAGAATTACAACTTTAAATACCTACTTCTCCTAAAATGTTTTGCTCTAGGGCCTCGAACGATTTTCACTTTTTCGGGGTAATCATGCCATTATTCGTAGAAACGTATAATAACTATGAATGCTTTAAATCAAGTTTGCGAGCTTGAAGTATACACCAACCCCATTGTATTTAACCAGTCGTCGAACAACATAACAAAACTACCGTCAACGACTGGTTAAATACAATGAGGTTGGTGTTTACTTCAAGCTCGCAAACTTGATTTCTAGCATTGTTACCACCACCCACGCAATCAATTATTGTTAAATAATTATGAATGTATGTTAAATATTATATAATTCTCGGGTAGTGTATTAGAAGAAGGTTAGAGGTTGAAAAATGTTTGCTTTTAACCATTTTCGTCGTCGTGTTTTACTATACT
This sequence comes from Eudiplozoon nipponicum, assembly GCA_029291075.1. NCBI lineage: Eukaryota > Metazoa > Platyhelminthes > Monogenea > Mazocraeidea > Diplozoidae > Eudiplozoon > Eudiplozoon nipponicum. The sequence continues at coordinate 12,204 of JAQBSW010001516.1, read as the reverse complement.
GGCTTTGATAGCGTTGTTAATGTCAGAAATTTTATTTATATATCACATTAATAGAATTTTCAGTCACTATCTATACTCATTCAATGTTGTCGATTTTGAGAAATAGATATTGTTGTTGATAAAAAATTTCTACCACGTTGCACTTGTAAAGACATTGTCAAGTTATAAAGAGTGCTTTGTTTTGCTTTTTTTGCTTACTTTGAACTAGATTAATTTGTTGTGAGAACGATTTATCTGATAGTTCTGCAAAAGCTCCCGTTGTTTGATCGCCAAATCCGAAATTTTTAATACCTGTTGTTACCTTACGCTTAGTTAACGTCCGTTTGCTTGCTATATCCACTTATTTACAAAAACAACTTTGCTTAGTAGTTTTTCGAGATTTTGTGTCTATCCTACCTAACTATCTCATTAATAAGACCTAAGAATCGAATGTAAATGTTTTTCGTGGCTGAAACAATTTATCTAAGTATCCGTCGTATTACATTTTAGAGCCAAATACATTTTAGAATTTGCATGTCCCAGTACACTACAACAGTGTACTTAATAGCATAGACATGTCAATTTACTTATTTTATATCATCACAATTTCTGAAATGAAGATCGTATCACATTATCAAGAAGTTTCGCGGCCGATACATTCTACGATTAATGCCTGACATATTTCTGGTTTTTTTGTTGTTCATATAGTTGCATGCCTTTAAGGGAATATAGCAAACCCAATTAGTTCATGTTTATATACACACAATAATACAATGATACTGACATCTACATAATTGTGAAAATATTGTTTACTACTGATTCAAATATAATTAATTTATTAATTGCCGATTAGTCCAGCGGCAATGCTTGTGATCATATCAAATCTCTCTCGCGACTATAATTAACATCCTGAATCCTTCACAGCAATTAAGGCATTAATGCTCATGGTGTCCTGTGCCACAGGAAATGACCATTTATAGCTAAAATTTGCGGTCGAGTGCATAATGATGTGACAAGTGGCGCTCAGAAATTGCAATCGATTGTACGCCAGCGCGTTTTAGTGTTTGTTAAGTGGATGGCAGTTGATCATTTCTAAAATGCGAAAGATATTTCCCATAGAAATCATGTGAGGCTTTTAGATGTGCAAAGATTGCACACCAATCAACTTGTTGCCCAAATCGTAGACCATGTACAGTGGCTAAAATTACGTTCATTAGGTCGGCCTGGAAGGTAACCACATGGTATGCGATACCACGTTTGAATTTGCTACACCAGCATCGGCATTACTAACTCGTGCTTAGCAAATGCTCAAATTATGTGGTAGGACCAGGTCGCCATGAAAATATATGAGTTTAACATTTTTAAGATAAGAAACCGTCGAGTACTTTAAATCAACTTTGCGAGCTGGAAGTAAACACCAATCTCATTGTATGTAACCAGTCGTTGAACAACATAACAAAACTACCGCCAGCCGCAATGCACTGACGTGTTTCGACCTTCCATGATCATTATCAGAGTACGACATCAAACTGGCTATCGAGGATCAAACGGAATCGAATATATATGGAAATCAAATTTAGATATGCGGCTCTCACCTTTAGCAGTCTTGCATACATTGAACTTGATTGGAAATGTCGGCTGCACAATTTCTATGCAGTCACGAACATTAACTGTTTGTAGCTTTTGCCACACACACACACACACACACACACACACACACTTATATATAGACAATACAATTAAACAGTAATTGAATGCGCGGATGATGGTAACAATTCTTTAAATCAAATTTGCGAGCTGGAAGTAAACACCAATCCCATTGTATGTAACCAGTCGATGAACAACATAACAAAACTACCGCCAGCCGCAACGCACTGACGCGTTTCGGCCTTCCTTGATCATCATCAGAGTACGACGGCAAACTGACTATCGAGGATCAAACCGCATTTAATATATATGGAAATCAAATTTAGATATGCGGCTCTCACCTCTAGCAGTCTTGCATGCATTGAACTTGACTGGAAATGTCGGCTGCACAATTTCTATGCAGTCACGAACATTAACTGTTTTTAGCTTTTGCCACACACACACACACTTATATATAGACAATACAATTAAACAATAATTGAATGCGCGGATGATGGTTACAATTCTTTAAATCAAATTTGCGAGCTTGAAGTAAACACCAATCCCATTGTATTTAACCAGTCGTCGAACAACATAACAAAACTACCGTCGACGACTTGTTAAATACAATTGGATTGGTGTTTACTTCAAGCTCGCAAACTTGATTTAAAGAATTGTTACCACCATCCGACATTCCTCACCCAAATATATAGTGGTTAAAGGGCGTAATTCTGGCTCCTACTGATTAGTCGCCAGTAAGCACGAAACGAAAATGCATGAGATTATACTTTCCGTTCATGCTGTCTTTGGTTTATCCTTTCGGTCACAACTGAACTAATTTGTTTCTAGGTTCGCAACACCTAATGCATACTTGCATATATATTACTTCTTCGCAACAAACAGTACTTCACTGTTCAAATAATGTCTTCGGTGATTCTATTTCAAATACTCTATATGAAATTCTTAAATTCACATACGAATGTATAATTATTCCACATTTCTTGACCAAATAATTAGTTCACTTTTGGTTAAGGGTCTACGCCTACTGATGAGGCGCCTTGAGAACATGGAACTCATGTGTACAAAGGATTTTATCTTTTGTTTATGCTCTCCTTATAGGTATATTTGATGTAATTTGTAATTAGGTGCGCACTACTTAATAAACAATTGTATAGATATTAGTTCTGCCCAAAACTAAATATAAATCTAAATTATTTCTCGCGTTGAATTACCTTCCATTCGCGTTTATCGTGCATGAAAATTTGAAACGATCAAGTTCCCGAAGATTTATTATTTCTGTTCGATGTTTCAAAACCAATTTCCGTTTTTAAATATATTTAAGATAAGTTTTGATATTTCACAACTGACGACGCCCACCTACTGTCATTTCGAAATTTTTACTGCATCGACACGTTTTTTGCACATATTAGCTTTATTTTTTTAACGATAATTTTTTTTGTTCTCGTGAAAATAAGGCTATTGCTCTCGTGCTACCGACGTTGGCCGATAGATTTCACACCTATAAACTCCAGATGACTTTCTAATTAATCATGTTAGGCATCGCTGGTTTTGATACCAGTTATAATTAAGCACGCTGTGCGGTTATGCAGACAGGTGAATATTAAGAAATTCACTGATGCAGAAACATATTAGTGTACAGGTGAGGTAATTACTTGTTGCTGGTAATAGTTATTTATAATCTTATACTTCCCTAGGAATATTCCCTCTAACTTTTCTTCTTTTTCTCTCGAGATGGGCTTAATCAGTCAAATTTTTTACTATTATTGAGGTTTATCACCACGCAGTTGACTAATTAAACGCCGGCACCAATCAATTGTGCGAAAACAGGTAAACGTAAATATACACAATAGAACCTCTAAAAGTATAGGATTCAACATTAAAACATTGGCTTAGCGAGAAGTAGCATTAATTTCTTGACATATTGTTTGCCTGCCGGATATCTGGGTCATCTCGATAAAAAAGTTTATTTAACGGCGCTTGACTTTTATTAATTGATATCCCGCTGGAAATTTTCAATGCCCGAATATAGTAAAGCATTATAAAGAATAAGTTGCATGCTAAGTAAAGTGAATCTCTGCTTGTTTCACATTCTCCTGGAACTCCTTTGTTTACAGGCTGATTCCTTTGATTTTGGCCTGGTCCTTGTCTTTCTATATACCTGGTCATAGGGAAATGCATTATAAAAATTATCCAAGGCCAGCCCTGAAATAGACTATTGACATATTTCTTCGAATTGAAGGGGAATATCGTTTTTTGAGGAAATTTTTTTCGGGTGAAACAAAAAGTAATCTCCAATAATAACAAAATTTATTCACAATCGAGTGAAATATATCAGAAGCTACCCGCGTCAACCAACATATGGTGAAAGATAATTTATTTTTAAGTTAACACATACAAATTAAACCAAAATTGAAACGAATGACGATATGGTCAACTAACTAGTTTGACTAAAAGTAATCACGTTTTTAGCGCTCAACTGAAGAAACCCTTGCTTTATTTGTGTCTTTGTTTTATGTGGACGACAACTTTTATCAACATCTCACATGGGAGTTATTCTAAATGTTAGCCCTATATAAAATAATTCTCAATTAAATAACGCAGTTCAAGTTTTGCTATCGTAGCTGACCGCGCCGTGTTATCTAGTCACATGTGCCCATATTGGTTTAATGACTCATGATCCCTTGTTGTTTTATCGATTTGAAGACCAACAGTTATACATTTAAATAAAAACGAAAAATCGTGTAAGCAAAGCCAATCAATTTACATGAAGCACTAACATGCAGATGATACTTTTAACCTAAAAAAGACAAGTGTTGCAAAATTTTCGCACATTGGGAAATAATGTTAAAATTGGACTTTATAAGGTCCTCTGAGCGGTTTTTAGTTACAAGTAGACAAACTTAAGATTAACAATATAAAAATTATTCCTGATAATTCAGAATAAAAAATTAATAGTAATTAAATAATAGCCATTCATGTTTAGAAATTTGCGGAAGCCTAGTATAAAATGTCACGAAGAACTCATCCAGATTCATAGCATTTTCATACTATCTTATGTAAGTAACTTCAGACAGAAACTTTACAACAACTTATGTTGTCCATAAATATGATATTAGATGACGCAAAATGTATTTTACCTAGAATATTTTACAGATAAATTCGCAAATTATCTCAGAACCAAGCTACAAAATATGTTTAAATGGCTTAAAGTATGATCCTTCTTGCGAGATTGGTTTTTTTGCTTAAACTAATTTAGCATTGGCTTTGTATAAGTTTTTCGTAGTAAGTTTTAAAGATGCCTTGTGTTTAACTAAAATAAATGCATTATAATGTCAAAAAAATTATGCACTGATAACTGATACAAGATGTTTTTGACAGACTCATTGGAAGATAATTTATTTAATTATCATTTTGGAAAATGCGAATAAGTTATGGCCACACATGACGAGTTTTTGTCCTTTAAGTCTGCTTTTATTTAAATTTGAATAACATTTAACTATTTCATTGATTATTTCTGTTAATTGCATTTTGCATTCCCAAGTTTCTCACGCATTGTTAACTTTTGCAAATTAGGAGAGTAAAATAACGCTCAGCCAATTATTCATTAAATAAGTTCCTACAAAAAAAGGAATAAAAGAAGCGCGGGTAAATTACCGTCGCAGAAATTTTAAAAAATTCCATCCTATAACAATACGTAGCGGCTTCAATTCGGAAATTAATATACTTCAGGCTAGACAGTCTGGCGATAAAATAAAAGTCATTAAATCAATTTTCGTATATTTAATGTAGAATATTGCAGAGGACACAAGTTGGTGCGTGCATAAAATTAGCTTTATTAAATTTTTGATAAACAGGGTAGGTAGTAAAGAGAGCCTATTATGCCAAAAGTAACGAATACCGTTGACCAATATCGTTGCGATTTTCCATCTGAAAATGTGTTAAATATATCATCCTTCGGACCCATGTTCTGGTCTCAGTCACAATCAGTTTAATAATAATAATAATAATATAATAATAATAATAATAATAATAATAATAATAATAATAATAATAATAATAATAATAATAATAATAATAATAATAATAATAATAATAATAATAATAATAATAATAAATATGTCAATCGAAGAGAAATTTTTTATTGCGAAGTGTAAAATTATGTGAATGTATTTATTTCGTACAACGTGTTCAGAAGCAAATTAGTTCGTATATAAAAACGATGACAGACCAAAATCGTTATGAACGAGCTCCGTATTCCTCATGAGATTCTTGATTACGGGCTAATTATCAGTAGAAAACGATTTTATACACAAAACCCCGCACCAATGTTTTAGACCAGCACATTCAACTGAATTCTGCAATAGAATGTGATATGTAATTAACTTAATCTAGCAAACTTCATTTAAATTATTGTTTTCACTAACCGCGTGATTATTTATAACTTATTCTGGTTTGAAATATATTTTTTGAAATTTTGGGGGATGCCAGCTTCATATTTTGAAATGCCGCATTTTTGCGTACGCGGTCTGTAGCTTTACACCAACAGTTTCACAAAGATCCGTTTGATCACAATTTCCATGTCTGTATCTCTTTTGTTTTCGATCGGATTGGGTGTGTATTCATCCCTTCCTCCCGAAGGCTTCAGCATCGTTCATACTAACCAATGGAAATGCGGTTCTATCACATCTTTAGAACCGCACTTCCGTTGGTTAGTATGAACTATGTGGAAGCCTTCGAAGGAAAGAGTCGTCTACAAACCCAGCCCGATCGAAGACAAAACAGATACAGACATGGAAATTGTGATCAATCGGATCTTTGTGAAACTGTTGGTGCAAAGCTACAGACCACGTACGCAAAATGCGACATTCCAGAATATGAAGCTGGCACCGCGCAGAATTTCAAAGGATATTTGTCAAACATAATATATTGTTTGCAATTTGTATATACTGGCATTGCTATTGTCCGAGACCACACTTACATCATACATTTGCAAACCAATGAGGGAAGTTTTTCTTCTGCTTAGAAAGAAGTTTTCACTAATTGAATGATTTTCGCCGTAATTTTTTGATAGAATTATTTCATTTGTTAAAAATGTGAACAAATTGCCTTTGTTTTAGTTCTCAAAATTATTATTAGAACAATTGTTGAATGTTAATCATTGATGCAGATTCGTATAATAATTTCTTGCTTTGAACAACTCTGGATTCTCATGAGGGAAGGTGGAGAAGCAAGAATGTTTCAATAAAAATGAATTAAAAAATTATTATAAATGGGTCTGTGTCAGTTATGGTATTATTAATTAATGCATAGATAGAAATTAAAAAAAAAACATAAATGACATTTCGTCAAGTAGATAAAACAGGATTAGCCATTCGCGAGTATTACATAAGATATTTGCTCATGTTCTAAATAACTGCATTTATTTTCTGAAGTCATTTTCAGACGGAAATATTTTATTATCTAAGTTTAACATATTTGTTCTTGGTTTATACTTTAATTTGGAATAGTTTGTTAAATAATTTCAATAGTAGCGCCTTAACAACCAATTTTATTCTGGATTAAGCTGATGGTAGTTTATCTTGCTTTACTCTACTATTGTTTCTTGCTAACAACAACGTTACACGTGAATTTTCACCCTCTGTTTATTTGCATTAGATTTTTTTCAATAGGTTTTCACGGCTTCATGTAATAAAGTTGTATCAGTTCAGGATTAGTCAAATTTGTACGACTTGTAAGGACACACAAGTTTACTAAATTTTATCTACTGGCCTTACGACAACGGCAATCCGTTAAGATTTAACAGTAATCTGTTAACCTTAAAGTTATTGTACCACTTTCCATTATTACATTTTTCATTAAAAAATAAGGCTATATATAGGCCATTATGTAATTAAAAGATATTTTAAATAATTTCAGTCGCAAATATTAAAAAAATGGGCAACAATATAAATGCATATATATTCAATTTTATTGCTTTTAAATTATTGTTAGATTATAATACAACATATTACATTTTCTCATTGTATACCAAATTTTATAATATCTTATTATATTATATTATATTATTTTATATTATATTATATTATATTATATCATATTATATTATATTATATTATATTATATTATATTATATTATATTATATTATATTATATTATATTATATTATATTATATTATATTATATTATATTATATTATATTATATTATATTATATTATATTATATTATATTATATTATATTATATTATATTATATTATATTATATTATATTATATTATATTATATTATATTATATTATATTATATTATATTATATTATATTATATTATATTATATTATATTTTATTGTATTATATTATATTATATTATATTATATTATATTATATTATATTATATTATATTATATTATATTATATTATATTATATTATATTATATTATTTTATATTATATTATATTATATTATATTATATTATATTATATTATATTATATTATATTATATTATATTATATTATATTATATTATATTATATTATATTATATTATATTATATTATATTATGTTATATTATATTATATTATATTATATTATATTATATTATATTATATTATATTATATTATATTATATTATATTATATTATATTATATTATATTATATTATATTATATTATATTATATTATTCTATAAAATATTCTATTATTTTATATTATATTACAGTATATTATATTATATTATATTATATTATATTATATTATATTATATTATATTATATTATATTATATTATATTATAATATAGTATATTATATTATATTATATTAAATTATTTTACGCTATATTATATTATATTATATTATATTATGTATATTATATTATATTATATTATATTATATGATATTATATTATATTATATTATATGAGTATATATATATTATATATATATTATATTATATATATTATTATATTATATTATATTATATTATATTATATTATATTATATTATATTATATTATATTATATTGTACATATTATATTATATTACATTATATTATATTATATTATATATTATATTATGCTATATTGTATTATTTTAAAATATTTCGTTTCATTACATTTTAAATTTCTTTGTATTACATTATATGATACGTGAGAATATTTTGTTTAATCATATTACATTATGTTTTATTTTTATTGAAAATCAATTCCTTACGTTAACTAATATTTCATTTTATAAATTTTTACCGTATCACTTTTTGGCTTTAATTTTAATAGTATATTCGAAGCAGTGTTTTTATTTTCTTACGCGGAAGTCTAAATAACTTTTTCTTTTAACACAAATGTGGAAGAGAAATCTGAATTTTTTGTATTTGTCGGAATATTGCTTTTTTAGAGCTTTTAGCGTTTTAAATGCTTTATGGGCATCTTTCATAATATTTTTGGGAATATATTTTAAGTATCTTCGTGTATTTCAAACCTGGACAATTGTCAGCAATATTATTATTAATGACTTCATATTTATTAAATTTGCTTCGTTAGCAACTATCCACGTTAAAATTCCGCAATTGTTTATTCATTAAAATATTAAGTATCAATAACAGTTAACCCAAAAACCAGAAAATTTTTTTTAATTACCCTCAACTTCCTGTAGATCAAGTGAAATCTAACATTTTTAATTTCAAACAGTATGAATTAATTTAGGCGCCAAATATCCCAGAAAACCTATGACTTGCTATGGAAAATGTGTTAAAACGTTAAAATTGTTTTTAAATCCAGAAAACTAAAATATAATACAATATTTGTAAATTTAATATATATATATATATATATATATATATATATATATATATATATATATATATGATTATGTGGTTGGCAACTAGTCGAATTCGTTTTTACTTCTATTACTTGTATGGGCTGATTAGTAAATGTATATGCGTAGGTCTGTGTGTGCATTAAAAGAACATTGATTGCGCAGGCGGTGATAACAATTATTATAATCATGATTTCGGTCTTAATATAAGCTCCTGACCCATTAATTACTTCCATATGTCAGTATAAACTAAGAATTGTATAGTGAAGAAATGGCAATTCAGCCAGAAGACCTGGTTTGACATTACTGGTAACTTATCATGTACTGCCCGTGGCATTTTCTGTCCACTACATGATGATTTCTCAATAATGACGAAACCGGACTACTAGGTGAATTGCCTTTTCTACACTACACAATTCTTAGTTTATACTGACATATGTGAGTAATTAATGGGTCAGGTGCTTATATCTGTGTGTTTATGCTTGCGTATACAGACACTTACACAGACACAAATGCATAAACGCTTACTTGTCAACCCAAACAATATATATATATATATATATATATATATATATATATATATATATATATACTTTACTTTACTGCGGCTGACTCCTTTTGGAGGATAAGCCGGCTCCATGTGACATTTCATGGAGTTTCTTGGGAATTTGGTACAAGTGGTGTCCCCTCACCACTCGGCTTTTTGATCGAGGACGCACTTCTAGCCTTTGCACATCCGAGCGCAGTCTGCAAGGCAGCAGTAAGTTGCATGGTTGCCGGTGGCTGTTGAGAAATCATTCGCCATTCGGAAGTACAGGGTACTGTCCAGGAGTCCATGTAATCCTGTGGCTGTTGAACCCTTTTGTGGCGGGGAACACACGCCGAGTCATGGTGCCGTCGTCGGGCTCATGTGGTATTTTATAGGAGATCCGATTGCCGGTCGGAAATCCACCACGCCCTGGTGACACCACCGCCATAGCCCCGTTAGCCCTTGTACGATCGGCCACCGAGACATGGTTGACACCGTCATACCACGTTGAGGAGGGGATGGACTTTATGACGGATATATATATATATATATATATATATATATATATATATATATATATATATATATTATATATATATATACCTCCTTTGGTGATAGAGTTTGAGTTCCAAGTTAAAATGTAATGCTCTAAAGTCAATATCCCGTTTGTGGTGAATTTGAATGAGACTGACGATTCGTGTAGATGAATTTCATTTGCTGACTTTAATAAAATTTAGTCTCTACCAGCATTATTATTATTCAATTATTAATACAGGATTAAAATATATGCTGGCATATTTATCGTTCTTAAAATTTTGAAATTCATAAAATATACATACATGTAAATTTTATCGAATTTAGGATAAAAAGGCTTGTAGGATTATTTTCTTAAATCAAAGAAAAAATATCATCCAATATGAATTTTTTAAATTCAACTAATATTATAGAGCGGCGCCATCGCTCCATATTCTTACCTGGTTTCACTGTATATATGAACTACAAATATATTATTTTCTAATATAAAAACAGTCCACATTAATAAAGATACGCAACAACATATACATTAGTATAACATGTTGAAAAAATAGGAAACATAACTAAACATCGTATTACATTGGGCTGGGTAAAACACATGATTATCCCAATTCACAGACAAGTTGTTTTTTCTTGCACAGTTACGACCAACGTCGATTTTATGAACTAGCCTCCAAATAGGAATTCCTACTAACAAACTTAAATTAAGTTCAAATTTGAATTCCCTTTGTTGGCCTGGCGTAATTTTTACATGTCAAAACAGCTTTAATCAGAGACTTATGTGTAACACCAATCTTATTTTGCAACAATCAGGTTTGTATGTGCTCCTACAGGCATCTGCCTACATATGAGATTCCTCTTGAACAATTCGAAATACAGATAACGTTAACTGCAGATCAAGAGTTGAATTTAATTTTTCATTCGAAACATTAAGCCAACTTAACTAAACAAATACGCACTAAGTTTATTTCAGTAGACTCTAATGGTCGAATAAATAATTAGTTCCATGGCGTCCTTCATATATATATATATATATATATATATATATATATATATATATATATATATAATATTACGTAACTGCGAACTATTCGAACAGATAGTTAATTCTCAAGCTATCAATACAATAATGACCCGATCACAGACATTATATTGCAATACGGCGCGAATTTCCTTTACATGCAAACAGGCACACACACAGACACAAACGCATACAAACTTAATCTTGGACTTAATACTGCGATCCCTATTGATTACGTACCTAGGAATGAGATAATTACAGAAACAGTTAAGATTGCCCAGTTTCTCCCAGACAAAGATAAGACTAGGTTTGAATTGGATGTGTCCAAAGCGGTGTTAGAGCACAAAGAGGTGAGATGCAAGCAGAGTTATGATCTAAAACGCTTAAGAGCAGAATTATTATCCAATAAAGTAATATGCCTCAAGGCAGATAAAGGTGGTGCAACGGTACTTATGAACCGGTCAGATTATGAATTGAAAGTGTATGAACAATTAAATAATTTAGAGGTCTATAATAAAATAAATAAAGATCCATCTGATAAGTTACAAGGACAAGTTAAGACTATAATTAATAGAATGATTGAGTCGAAGGAATTAGAACCAGGACTTGGGAATTCATTAATACAACGTGACACAGTCCCTCCGAGAGTTTATGGTCTAGTAAATATTCATAAACAGGGGAATCCACTTA
>JAQBSW010001515.1:0-131085 GCA_029291075.1 Eudiplozoon nipponicum | reverse complement strand
ACCTGATCCTGAGAGCGTTCAACCTTCTACACACGTCTCAGGCTCCGTCTGCTCACAATCTCAATATCCTGATTTGTATAACGCGTAATTGATTTTTTTAAACATTAACATTAACTATCAAAATTTTTTTAACCTTTCGTTATTTTTCGTATTTGTCTCACGTGGCATAACCAGCTGTTCTTAGCTAACAATTGTGTAGCATTTTTGAACAGTTCTTTGGTATTATGCCATCTCTGAGGCAATGTTCGTGTACATATTTTTATGCAGTTACCTTTGATTTTAATGTATATATTTTTACATTATAATGTATTTCTCACACATGACATTACACTGCCTATTTTGGTATGACCAGCTACTTAGAGCTAACGCTTTCGTGTAGCAACACTAAGTAGTGATCAGCTTCATATCATGGTACAGGCCACTTTCAATGCATATCTCAACTTTATCAATTGCACAAAGACCACTCTACAAATGTCATGACCACAACGTCGAGCACTCTAGCTCCTTTGGTCGTATACAAACACATTGACAACGATCCAACCTGCTTAGGTTTTAACTTAAACCTGGCAAATTCAGAGGCGATTTACCTCGAAATCTTCACGCTGCGGCTCCAAAAACTTACACTGCTCTATTTTGCCTCACGTGCTATGACCGACCACTAGAGCTAACAATTTGTGTAGCAATTCCTAGTGGTTACCTGGCATCATATCATTGTTGAAGCAACCAACAAGCATATTTAAGCCCAGCACTTATGGTTCATCATATTTTTGCTTAACTTGGTTCGAACTCTGTCATGCATTTCTTATCTAGCCTCGCAGAGAGGAATTTTTTTCCTTTTTTTCAGAGAGGAAAGTGTTGTAACGACACAAATTAATGGCCGACATATTGCGTAAATTAAATTCAATTTTATTTACGTTGCACCAATGAGAAAAAAGCGAAACTTGCCGTTTTAACCAATAGTGTGCAAGTAGGCATGGCATGCTATTTAAGCACGGCAATTTACCATGCAAGTCAGTTGTGGCATTTGCATTCTACCTGCTTCACGCGTGTGCGTTCTGTCGGCTGTCAATACCTACGCTGGTGATTTGATAGTTTCACCAACAACTAACTACATCCGTGACTCATCTTGTTGCGGTATACCGGAGAGACGAGCCAATTAAGTGCAGAACCTGCAGGACACTATCCACAACGCGATTACAGCTCAACCACGGGAGCGACAACTCAACCAGAGTCCACCCAAGGCTCTAGGACATCTTCACACTCTGAAGACTTCAAGAGAACGCATTACCAGGCCCTCTTAAGGCCCCCTATTAGTAACTAATCTCTATTCAGAGCCCCTTAACCGAGTTTGTAACGTCGTACGGCATCGCGCCGTGTACAGTTGTCACTGGCACTGCTAATTCACCTGATGTTGACAGAACGCTATGATTTTGTAACTCGGTAGAGTATGATGTTGATGTGTTCGACAACGCGTCTTGTGAAAGTTGCTGATTTGTATTATGTGCCTGTGTGATTGGATTGCACACATCAGATTCGTCCATGGAACGATACTCATTCAACTAATCTGGTAATTCAGTCAAATCATCGATCTAGATAAACTGAAGAATGCAATGATCCAAAGCAACACAATCCTCAATGCCATTTACCACTATGATGAAACTTTTGTCAGTCATCGTCTTGACCTTATACGGTCCTTTGTAAAATGGTGTCAGGAAGTATGTATTAGGTTTTGCGAACCTAGTAACAAATTAGTTCAGTTGTGACCAGAAGGATAAACCAAAGGCAGCATGAACGGAAAGTATAATCTCATGCACATTCGTTTCGTGCTTACTGGCGACTCATCAGTAGGAGCCGGTATTACGCCCTTTAACCACTATATATTTGGTAGAAGAATGTGGAATAATAGGACGGTACAATCTCCTAGACGAATGTGAAAACCTGTAATAGTGAAGCTAACATAATCTAAAGTCAACGACAATGCGACTTTAATGCTAACTCACACTTTATAATATATCGATTTCAAAAAAAGGTATCAGTTACTAACACAATAGCCATAGTGTTAGTATCCTTTACAGACTCGGTATATATATTATATAGTGTGAGTTACTTATTTACTACGAATGTGAAAACCTGTAATAGTGAAACATGCATAGCCAATCTTAGCTCAGAGGATGCATAGCACTTGGTTTTACTTTTCTAGTCATGGACGGAGCCAAACGACACATCTTATCTCTAAGTGCTCCTACAAATCACTCTACATAGCTAGAAGCCCAATCAAGACTACTTAGAGTTTCTATTAGAAGATCTCCAGGCAAACTTAATGGTTCGCCATAAACCAGTTCTGCTATTGAAATACCTAACTGTGCCCTATATCTGTTGCGCATGACGAGTAGTACTATCGGAAGATCGTGTATCCAGCTTGATCCACTAGTACACCTTAACGCAGCTTTCAGTTCACGATGCAGACCTTCTACCATCCCATTTGCTCATGGGTTGTATGCGCTAGTACGCAATGCATTTGTTCCTATGATATTAGGAAATCTTACGGAAAGCTCTGACATAAATTCACTACCGCGATCACTAGTGACTCTTTTCGGAACACCATAATGCTATATCCAATTATGTGGGAACGCGAACAAGACTTCTTGCGCTGCCATATCTTTCAAAATCGCTACTTCAAATTGGCGACTGAAACGATCTACCATTGTTAGCAAATATTTTTGGCAATTAACTTCAGGCATTTCGGCAATGTCTCTGTGTATATGTCTAAACCGTCCAATTGGTATCCCAATATTCTGTATCTCGATACTGATGTCTCCACACCTTACTCGTTTGACACTTGGCAGAGGCTCTTAACCATACCCGTACGTATTAAGACATGTGCGGCCATACGTATCTGTCGTTGACTAATCGAATGGTGGCTTTTATGGATGGATGTCCCATATCGTGTAATTGTTGGATAATTTTGGCACGTAACTCCAACCGCACAAATGGTCGTGGTTGATTTCTACACGTTTCGCATAACAAACACTTGAAACTCAGAAGCTTGCGAACATATCCTGGTGTCTTGGCAAAACTAGCGTAAAGGGATCCAATCGTTGCGCTTCCTCGATTTGATTGATTAAATTGTTTTGAAAATCATGCAGATTCTTGAATGGGCCTTGATGTATCAGCTTGACATCTGCTTCATTCGGTCTGCTAAGTGCATCTGCTATCACAGTTTCTTTACCAGCAATATGAGACACATTTAAATCGAACTATGTTAACCGGGTAATTTGAGAATTCACCCTGCAAGCGTAATTAAGCCTCGCTGTTTTACCAAGTATGCTGATCAACGGTTTATGATCTGTAAATAATTTTATCTGATGACCATCTAAATAATGCTCAAAATGAAGCATTGTAACATGCAAAGCAAGAAGCACTTTAACAAAAGTATCACATCGTTTTTCTCGATTATTAAGCTTTCAGCTATAAAACATGATTGGTCTTACTATATCCTTGTCTTTTTGCTGAAGTTCTGCCTCCATTGCAAAATCTAAGGCATCTGTGATTAGCTCGAATGGCTTCTCCAAATCTAGAGGTGCTACAGTGGTTTTATCACATAGCGTTTCCTTGGCCCTCTTGAATTTCTGTCGGTCTTCCTGAGTCAAGTTTAAAGGCCAAGACTTATTGATCGTGCTCTTTTCACGTTTGAGATGGCCTGTTATCGATCATAGAATTCCGGTTAGATCTGGAATGAATCGTCGATAATAGCTGATTATGCCCAAGAACCTTCGCAACTGGCGCACGGTCCGGAACTCCGTTACGTTCTTGATAGCTTATATTTTATCTTCCAAATGTTTTACTCCGTCTTTGGAAAGTATATGTCCAAGTTTCTAAACTGAAGATCATCCAATGTTACTCTTATTCAGTTTGACTACTAATCCATATTGTTCCAGCCTGGTCAAAACCGTTTTCAAATGCCTACGAAGCTCATCACGTGAGTGACTAAAAACTATTATGTCGTCTATGTACACTCTCGCATATGGACACTTCTGAAGGATTTCCTCAGCCAAGCGCTGGAATGTCTGACTGGCTTTTTCAAACCAAAAGGCGTTCGAATAAATTCATGTGATCCCCCTCCTGTAAATCTGACTGCGGTGAGTGGTATAGAACTTTCCTTCATCGGTTGCTAATAGTACGCTTTCTGGAAATTTAAAGTTGAATAAACCTCATATCCCATTATGTCTCTGGTTAGGGAGAGGATAAGAATCACCCTTCGTCACTGAGTTTAATAGACGAGAATTTCCACAAAATCTCCATTGCCCCGGTTCAGGTATGGGAGCTACCATTATTGGGGAAGCAAAATTGGAATTTGACCTTCTACAAATTCCCTCTTGGCGCAATTGGTGAAATTCAGATACAGAAAATTGTTGCTTGCGTTGTGCCAATTGTTGGGTCTTTGGTGAACAAGGCAATGGAGCCACCAATACTATTTGGTGTTCTACTCCTGTCTTCAATCCAATTCTCTTGGCACTGAAAGGTTGAAACACTGCAAGGCGTTTCTCAATGATGTTGGCAAAGACATTTGCGACTGTAGAACTGGGTAAAAGGGCTGTTCTAACTGCCGAAGTGTTCGAATCAGTGTGTGTTAACACCAATACGCCTTCTGCGATTGTCCTAGTTTTAGGATCTAGAGCCAGTTTAAGTGCGTCAAGAAATCCATCCCAATGATATGGTCCTTGACATCGGCTTTGAGAAAGTTCCATGGAAACGATTATTTCTGGACTAAGGTCACCGACAATTCTTTCATTCCCCTGACTTCTATCAGACTACCATTTGAGGCCCATAATTAAATGTGGGGCAATCTGTTTCCATCACGACTGACCTTAATATGCTTACTTCAACACCTGTATCGACAAGAAACTCCAGTCGAGTTAATTCATCCTTAATAATGAATTTATTGCTGGATAATCCTGCAATGTTTTCCAGATCTCTGCTTAGGAAGAATCTGACTCTCTTGCCTTCTGCTTCGGTGCTACTTGATTTTGTGGCATCTTTTGTTTTTGCCCTATGTATGCCTTTTAGAGGCATGTCTGAAAGCCTTTGCAATGGAACTCCTCCTACGGCTCCTTCTAGCGGGGTTTTTATCCTTTTCAAGGTGATGGATTCATTTCTATCGGTTTATTACTTTCTTTACACTTGGGTCCACCTAAACTCGGATATATGCAATTCTCTTCTTGGCACTATACACTTCGTCCGTATTCACAATGTGACTTACACTATCCGCATGGCCCATCGAAGCTTTGACGCGAGTGATTCCCTCAACGTCTATTATTTCTATCCTGACTCTGAATTTCAAACATAGCTCTCGCCATATTATCAATTTTTCGATGTATACTAACTACTTTTCTACATAAGTAACGTACACTTTCTTGTAGCGTCAGGATGATTTTAGTATCTGCCATAACTGGCTGCATCTTGAAAGAATCTGCCGCTACAGCATGTACCTTTGCTTCTTGCAGTTTATACACTTCGTCTAGCCCTCTGAGTTTACTTGGTCTATCAACATTCATTGTTTCAAATACGTCTAATGAGGCTCTAAGCCTGGATGGTAGCTCAGCTGTAAAAATAGAATTCATCACATCTCTAGATATATTCAAACCGGAAGCTTTCGTACAAAGGCGTTCATGAAACTCTGATGGTAGTTGACGCCCCATCTTTCTAGGCGTAATAATTCGCACATTTGTGCCGACCTTCCAGGCTGATATCTCTGTTGAATTTTGGCCATTACTAACTTAAATGCATTATACGGCTCTTCTGCCACATTTCTGTTTCTAAAGTTTTCCAAAGTACTTCTGTTTTTCTCTGGCTATGCCATTAATTTTGCAGCAAATCTCTTCATAGTGTTTACAGTATGATAAGCTTTAAATATCATTTGGGCATCCGCGACCCAACTTGAGTGGTTTTCGGATCTGTACGGTGGTAGATTGAATATTTTTGGACGGGCGCGGTCGCCATATTTTGTAGAGGCTCCCTACCTATTAGTAAATGAGAACTCCATGGATGCCAAGTCCTCTACAGTCTTTTTATACCCGTTTGAATCTTATAAGCTAGAATTCTTATTCATCACTATAAAATTCATGCCTGTTTTTTCTTGAACTAATTTGCATGTGTCCTCAAACTTAAGATTAGCTTCCATGCTGATCGTACATAATTATTAATTTGATAACTTAGTGTTAGGCAAACGGACAGTGAATTTCTTACGTAGCAAATCACCAGATCAAATAATCTGGAAAGTAATTAGACTTGAAAAACAGAATTATTCAATTACCTGTTCCAGAACGTCCCCAATATGTACGATTCAAAAGACAAAATGATAGCAGGTGTATATTGTTAAAATCGAGTAATTATAAAAGTAAATTGGAGAAAAGGAACAAAAGCAGCTTTCTGAGAATACCAAAACTGAAATTACGCACAATTTAAAAGTATATGACTGCCAGATATTTAAACAAAGAATGTTCTAGAAATTAAACGAATAATTTCTTTTTAAATAATATGCATTTCAATCAGCCAAAGTAGTTTAAATTTATCAATAAATGTCACTTTAATTTTGTCGGAGGAAATATCTTCCTCTGTACACGGGACATTTACTATGCTAGTCAGTAGTCAGGATTTAATTCTGCTGCGCACTACGTGTACGTGCTATCTCCTATCATACTTAATTTTCACCTACACTGACTTCTGGACGTGCTTCACAAGCATAGTCATTCAGTCACGCCAATATTGTCACTGGACAACTAGTGAGACTGAGAAAAATCTATATATTGGACCTCTACATGTGCCACTCACCACGGTGTTGTCGCAGATTTTCAACGAGACAACAATCAGCCTTCACACAGTCCCTCGTCTCTGATGTCAACGCCACAATAGAAGGAACACCAACTAGTCAACCAGAGCCAGTCTCAAGTGTTTAGGAGTGTTGCTAGACACTGATAAATTATCTAACTTTCTCGGCAAATTCCGGAACTAATAGGGGCCATAAACAGTACTAATACTCAGTCATCTTGGCAATTCAATACTTTGTAAAAGTCGTACAGCATTTACTTCAAGCCGAAACGTTTCACTAATTGGCGACTGCGCCAGGATTCTGAGAACAGTAATGTTTTTCAGACTCGATTTTATATCACAAATCTTTTGGTATAAATAATATCGCCTGTGTATCTTTTACATTTTTATTATCTTTGATGTACAGTAAAATGATTTTAGCACATACCAAATTTATTACTCTGGTTGTTAATCTTTCTTAAGTCAAGATGAGGTAGGCATTTTTTGTTGGGAAGCAAAAATATTTTTTGAGGGAAGGTTTTTTATCACCTACGTAAAAACTGCGGAACTATAAAAAACTGTACACCACTTTGATCTCGTTCTTTTTTGTGCCAAGCTGGAATAATGTGGACGCCGATTTTTTTTGATTTTATGAAAGCACATTATTTGTTTGACTGTTCAAAACTGGTAAACTATGACTAGCGATTTTTTAAAAGAAAATAATTTCATCTGCTTACTTTGTTCGTCGATCCTGATTAAGTCAGTTTCAACTGTCAGTTTTCTGCTATCGTCAGTGCTCATCCCGTTATTTTCAACTGTGGAAGCAGATTTTGGTAAGCGTTTTGTTGCACGTCTTTTTATACATTTCAGTTTGCTTATAAATTTATTTTTTTAAGATCCCGTAAAATTGTTAGAATATCAGGTCAAATTGTGGATATTAATGTTCCTGTTTGGAATTGAGATTGCGTGCTATTCTTCATGCGCGTAGACTCCGCTTTCTTCTCATTTTCAGATTATGATAGTCATCAAAAACTGTCAAAGTTTCTCGCTGAACTACCTTCAGAATTGCATTAATGGATTTATCCTAAGCTTGAGGTCATTATAAAACTACCCAATCACATTTCGGTCCTCCAAAATTAAGTGCAATTCATGCTGGTCCCAATGAAACTAAGCAGATAATAAATAAATATGCACAGTTAGACATGCCAAACTTTAGCCCCATTTAGATTTTAAGGAATTTGCAGAAACGTTGGTATAAAACAAATATTTCTGATCATGAGGCTATGGTTGTTTTTATTAACAATCTTCCACAGTCATTAAAATTGTTCGCCAGAAAGCTCCCTAACTCTCTCTGTCAATAGATGACTTATAAGAGAGATGCGAGTTAGAATTTGGGTTTTGGAACCTAATTTAAATGCGTCAACCTTTTGTCCTTCCCCGTAGGATGATAGGATCTCCTAGTTAGAGAGGTTAATAGCGAACATGGTTAAAGTTCTAGAAGGATTGGCCATATGGAAATCTGAGCTTAATCCAATGAGCTTACGCCCCATTTTTCCTACAAAAAGACGAAATAAAAATAGGTGGCGATCTAGATCCCCGCAATACTTTAACAGATATGCAACAAAGAACTGGTGCTTTAATCACCAGAAGTTTTTTTATTCATGTCAAGTCTGTCTCTGCCGTTCAGAAGAATTTCCAAATGAATGCCAATTTCCGCAGTTGACGAGAAAAGCCACAAAAACCGGGCGCAGTAGAGCATTAGGATCGGGATGCGTATGGCACAGAAAGTAGAAGACACAACTTTCTGCATATCAACGGTATCAAAGGCGCCAAAAGGAAGCAATCACTTAAAACCTGTCACTCCTATTGACTCTTTTCGTCCACGCCGAATATACCACATAGACAATCAAATTGACATTGTCAGTCGCAATCACCAGGCTACTTGTTTGCATGAACTGGCCAAACAGCCCAACAAACTTCTATATCTTCTTGATTTCCTTTTGCAAATTTCTGCTCATTGTTGATCTTGGGAATCAAAAGATAATCGATCTCTCCACTAGACTTGAGCAAAGTTTTTGGACACATGCCTCTGAGCGTTAATTGTAACAGGCCATTCGGCCAACCTCAGTGCATCTTTCAACAAAGATATCAGCAGCTCTTCGAGAACACAAGTCGCTTTTCGAACTCAGCAAGTCAGAGCTAAGACTCTCCAACATTATGCATCATTTCGTCCTAGAAGTACAACCTATTGCACTCAAGAAGCGACCATGAGCCCCTACTAAATGGAAAGCTGGCGAAGAGGAATTTAATGGAAGAGGGATTCATCAGACTATCAAAAAGTTCAAGGGCGTCACCACTGCAAATAGTTTCCAAATCAAACGGATCGTACAGATCCTGTTGAGATTACCACAAGATAAATTCAGTAACAGTATCTGATGCCTATCCTATTCCCAATATTAAAACCTTACTTGTAAAACTCAACGGCAGCAATTTCTTCTCAATGATTGACCTCAGCTAAGCCTACCACCACATCCCGGTAGCGCCAGAAGAAGAAAAGACTTCGGTCATCACTCCATTTGACCTTTTCGAATATCTCTACATGCATTTTGGACTTAAGTATGCTACACAGACATTTCAAAGATTCATGGAAATTATACTGCGCGACGACGCCGCTTACTGTATGTCATATCTCGATGACATAATGGTATTCAGTCCAGACTTAGAATCTCATGCCAAGCATTTAGGAAATATCTTCTCAGACTTATTCAATCACGGACTCAAGATGAATTGTGACAAGTCACAGACTGAACTACATCCGTGGACTTTCTATGGCATCGCATCGCGTCACAAGGTATTAAAGGTTTGTCGTCGAAGGCGATTTCAATCAGGAATATCAAGTCACCGAAGACTGTTAGCGATTTCCAGAAAATTTTGGGAGACGTCATCTATTATCGCTACAGTGCTAACGCATCTAGATATTTAACCACCATTTCTACTAACAACCGATGCTTCTGAGTTCGCTATTGGAGCTGCGTTAGAACAAGAGATCGAAGGAGGTTGGAAGCCTATCAGTTTTTACTTCCGTACGCTCCAACCAGTAGAAACGGATACGACACTTTGGGTCGAGAACTCCTCGCCATCCACAAGGAAGTGCGCCATTTTATCAGCAGCATTAGCAGCAGCAGATTTGTTGTTTTCATAGATCATGCACCATTAATTAGCGCACTTCAAAACGCGACTTCAACTCTCGCCAAGTACCCTCCTAGAGTGAAAAGACAGTTTTTACGCCTAAGCAAAAGGCAATTCGAGATCTATCATGTCATGCGCGAGCAAAACTTCGTTGCAGACGCCATTTTCCGGCTAGAGGTCTCGCTACAACCACCTTCGCCGTCGCCATTCATTGTCAACTCCGTGACACTCAGTGAATCTGCACTAACACCATCCCTCCTGCAACCGTACAGTGCGGTGACACTCAAATTGAAATATCAGTAGCCCGTCACACCACCAAGTTCGCATGCCATCTCTGGGAAGGCTTATTTGTTGTTTACGCAGCCAAACAAGCCAGTTCAGCCTTCAGAGAAAATTTTCGACTCAATTCACTCAATTTCTCACTCAGCAAACAAGGCGACTGTCCGATTTCTTATAGATCGTTTCTGGGTTCATAGGCTCAGGCAAACTGCTAAACGATGGGTTTCCGAGTGTGTCATTTGCCAGAAAATATATCACATGGCACACTCGTTCTAAGTTACATCATTTCCAAACTACTTCTTTCCCAGCCATCGTTCACATCGACATAGTTCATCTGACAAAGTTTCAAGGTTTCAGCTATCTCCAAGCTATGATTGATAGATATACACGATGGCCTGCGGAATAACTTCTTGGCATCATTTCTGCAGACGCAGTCACTAAAGGTTTTATCTCTGCATAGATATCCCATCATGGTATTCCCAATGGGTCATCACTGATGGAGGCAATTGCTTCTCATCGGATCGTTTCAAGACCACCTTGCGGTTTTTTGGATGCACCATACGCAAAACGAATGCCTAACATCCGCAATCTTATCAATGTCAGAGAGATTGCATAGGGAAATCAAAGCTGCCTTTGCATCATCGTCCATTAATGGCAACTGGGTCGATGAAATACCTTTAGTTCTGCTTGCTATGCGTTCCCGTACTCGTGAATCCATTAAAACAGCTGCGTCACAACTCTATTATGGCATGGATCTTCGCCTGCCTAGTCAGCTCCCATGTCTACTACCCGCACAGAATGACCCACAAGACGAAGTTCCCAGCCTCCAACTTCATTTCGGTAACATTTCTGAACAGCAGCCGAGACATAAGCCTCGTCCAGTTTTCGTTCACCCGCAGCTCCACAGCGTCATGAGAGTACTCGTTCGCAACGAAACTGCTGTTGCACCACTACATCCAAAGTACCACAGTCCTTTTGCTCAGACAGCCAAAATACTTCATTATCATGCAAGGTGCGACACCTTCAGCAGTAAGCATATACAGGTTTAAATCGTTTATCGGAGTTCCTGATCCTGGGAACATATAACCTTCTACACACGTCTCAGGCTCTATCTGCCTACAATCTCAACCTAGCAATAATTTGCTTTGCATAACGCGTAAATAACAATATTTTTAACATTAATTGTTCGTTATTTTACTTATCGAATTTTTAACTTTATGCGCACCAATTGCGCTCTATGTCACGCAATGTAACAATCATGAATCCACATAATTCATTTTTCTTCTCAAACTCACTTGTCTCACGTGGTATAACATGCTGGCTTTAGCAAACAACTGTGTTGTAGGAGGTTTTGTAGTTATAGTAATAGCTTTTGCGGGGTAGCTGTCTATTTAGCAATGATTTCCTACATTTTATTGGTGGTTGTTATCCCCACCCGTTCCATGATCAGTCCAGGACATTTTTCGAAGAGTGAAGTAAAAAAACTCATCCATTTTCAGACTTTTATGGCAAGTGGTGTAGCTAAGCATGAATGAATTCACAGCCAAACAAAATGGACCGTGCTGTATACGGCAACAAAATGATATATTGTCAACACAATTGAATGTCTTATACACAAGTAATTATCAGGAACACAAACGTCTGAATCGTGATGAATACATGTAAATAATTGAAAATATATGATGATATAAAATCAGATTGATTAGCAATTTGGTTTAAAGTCACTGGTAAATATTGTCACTGATAATTAATGGATAAAAATCATGTAAAAGCGGTCTTGAAAAAAAATCACGAATAATTAATTCCCTGTTTGATAGGTTTTGCGTGTTTCAATTATAATATTCCATTGAACTATAGAATTTTGTGAATGTGATTGAGGAACATCTGATGTCCTGATGCGTGGAATCATATCTGAATGCAAAGAAAGTCACTCAATCCACATATGCACTATAATCCCCGCAAGTTACCTGCGTATTGCGCGCGGGTGATTTTATTCATTAAACAAAACCTTATTAAATACAGTTAAATTTGCAGTACAATAAATCTTAATTAAAACTGTTTGAAATTAACAGAGATTGTTTCTAAAATCCCAGTTAAGAGAAATATTGTGTAAAAACAGAGTTAGACTATTTGTCACAATTAAACATCCTTGGGTTGTAATTCGGAGCCGCGTGTTACACTGTAGCATTTTGAACAGTTTTTCGGTGATATTCCATCGCTGTGGCAATGCTCGAGTACAGTTTTTGTCGTTACCTTTTGACTTTCATGTATATATTTTTACATTGTAACTAATGGCTCACACCTGAGCTCGCACTGCCTATATTGTTATGACCAGCTACTTAGAGCTAACGCCTTGAGTAACAACATTAAGAAGTTATAGGCTTTATATCATGGTACATTCCACTTTCAACGCATATCTCAACTTCATCAGTTGCACAGTGACCACTCTACGTATATCATGACCACAATGTCGAGCAATTGCTAACTCCTTTAGTCGTACTCATAGAAATTAGTGGCGATCCAGCCTGCCCAGGTTTAAACTTAAACCTGACAACCTCAGTGGCAATCTACCTTGAAATCCTCACGCTGCAGCTCTCTAAACCTCACACTGCTCTAATTTGCTTCACGCGGTATGACTGACAACTACAGCAAACAATTTTTGTACCAATTTATAGTGGTTATATTGCATCATATCATTGTTGATGCAACCAACAAGCATAATTCAGCCCAGCATTTACGGTATGTTTTTATAGCTATGGGCAGAATAATAACCAGTTGCTTAACTGAGTTCGAACTCTGTCCTACATTTCATTTCAAGTATACGAGATTTCGATTTCAACAGTATATAAGCACGGCGCATTTACCATACTAGTCAGTAGTCACATTTGATTTCGACTGGGCACTACGTGTACGTGCTGTCTCCTGTCATACTTACTTTTAACATACGCTGTCTTCTGGACTTATTTCACTAACAGAGTCACTTAGTCACGCCAATTTTGTCACTGCACAACTAGTGAGATGGAGAAACATCTATTTATTGGACATCTATGTGTGCCAGTCACCACGGTGTTGTCGCAGACCCTTTACGAAACAACACTCAGACATGACACAGTCTCTCGCCGCTGATGTCAGCGCCACAATAAAAGGAACACCAGCTAGTCAACCAGAGCCGGTCTCAAGTGTCTAGGAGTACTTCTAGACACTGCTGCACTATCTATATTTCTCGGCAAATACCGGAGAACGCAATACCAGTCCTAATAAAGGCCGCCAACAGTACCAACTCTCAGCCGTTTTGGCACCTCAAGACTTTGTAAATGTCGTACAGCATTTAGTTGAGGCTGGAGCGTTTTACACTCCTACAATAAAAGTTAATAAATTTTGATTTTTGTGCATTTGAGTTACTGCAGCGACACATATTAATTCGTTTAAATTTTAATAATATAATTTTTTTGTTTAAAAAGAATGGACCAATGAGAACGCGCTAAGGAGGTTAATTAAATTGTTAGAGATCAAGTAACTCCTCAGCGCGCTTCTCTAGCTCAATTACGTACGAGCTCGTGTTGATAAATGCGCGATACAATTCCTACACAACATACCATGCTTAGCTCGCTACCTGCAGTTGCTGGAGCTAGCCATCACGGTGATACCGCAGACTTTCAGCAAGACTAGTCAATGCCTTCAAAATGCAATTAACACATCCTGCTTTGACCACTCGAGGTATTTTCAGCATGCATCTTTTCAATGAACCACCAGCCCCCAAACAATACACAAAAAGCCAGTGTCTAGAAGTAATTCTGGACATCTGTGTCTGTTTAGCCTTATAAAATCTAACGTTCTTTGCCAGAGAATATGTCTCTGGCCCTATGAATTGCCCCCAGCAAAATTGCTCTTCTAATAATATTGTCTAATTAGTAAGGTTGTACGGCACTTTAGCCGGAGCGTTTCTGAAAACCTTGTTTCTTAAATAAAGCGCTTTCTAAAAAAATATTGTGATATATTTTTAGAAGTGTCAAGGCTTGAATTGACGAAGTTAATGGTTTGTCCTTATTGATTCTATTATTCACTTGTAACGATTGAAAATATTTCGCCGAAATTTTGTAAATAAACATAATTTAAATACGCTCGATAAAAGAAAGCGCGCAATCCTTAAAGCAACCACGTAAATTTGCGCTGCAATAGCTATGCAACACACATACAGATATTCACACTAATTGCTATTTCAGTCGCATTTTCTGATTCACTGACTATCTACGCCAGCTGTCTTACATGCGTTTAACTTTGCCATAACTCGGCGATTTACGTTCGCATTTTGTCACTTTGCACTACCAGTTTCAAAAAGCTCCGTTTGATCTGCATTTCCAAGTACACACGGATTTTTTTATTTTTGGCTGTATGCGGATTCGTCCCTTCTTCCAAGGGATTCAACATCGTTGATTCTAACCACTGGAAGTGATGAACGATCGAATCTTCGTTAAATGGCGACGTTTCGATTCCTTCTATCCGGAACAATCATCAGGCCTCTAATCACACATACACAGTACAATGCTCACAAGGGAAGATTTAAGCAAATGTAGTAACCTTGTCTGCAACTGTTCTATTTATGTATATTTAAAAATCTAGTGAATGACTAAGTATTTAAATAAAGAATTGGTCTAGGAAACTAAACTCTATATATGCATATGCATGAAGCACATGAAAACGCCTTAACAACTATATATATATATATATATATATATATATATATATATATATATATATATATATATATATATATATATATATATATACTACAAATAGCAGAACAACACTTACGTAAGTAAAATTAAGGCTATCTCAATTTCCCGGTGTACATAATTAAATATTGTATGCAAAGTGTTATTAGAAGAAGAGGATATATTAAATAAGTGTGATACAACTTACTGTTTCAATGTCACTGCAATTATAGTTACAATTCAGAACTGAAAAACACAAACTTGAATGACGGATACTATTTGTGTCTGGAAGCTAATATGTATGCAAATGCGCATTAGGTATTATGCACCAGGTAACAATTATTTCAGA
This sequence comes from Eudiplozoon nipponicum, assembly GCA_029291075.1. NCBI lineage: Eukaryota > Metazoa > Platyhelminthes > Monogenea > Mazocraeidea > Diplozoidae > Eudiplozoon > Eudiplozoon nipponicum. Next base: position 115,749 of record JAQBSW010001515.1, on the reverse strand, counting down.
TCTAACCCAAAGGGTAAACCAAAGATAGCAAGTTACCTTGATAGCAATAATGTAAAGGTCGGAGCAACGCTTAGTTGACGACTAAATAAAGTGAGAAATGAAGAGATAGTAAGGACGAATTGTAGACAAACAACAACTAATAGTATGAACTTTCCTATGTTAACTAACATATTGAAATAATTTTATATAAATTATCAATGTCATGTTTTCGAGCTAGAAGGTAAACAAATGATTCTTCACTAACCCCACATGCTCAACTTTATCGTTCAAGAATGGTCTTTTATTTTATAGAAAAGACTGAGTAAATGATAAAAAGAGTAACAGTTATATCACAAATTTTCACCAAATAATGAATGTGACGGCGTACAGGCGCAAGCTATAGTCCTTATGCGCACAGTGGAAAGTCCCACTCCTTATGAATTATGAGTGGGCGGACTAGCTGCCTATGTCCGATCCCTTCTTATGCCCAAACGCTAGTCGACATCGAACTCTCAAGGATTGGAATTTTTCTCGTTTCAGCTACAAATCCTTAACCAAAGCATATCTACCTGTGTTGTCTACAGACCCCCTAATATCTCACTCATCGACGACACTCGCGGGGCCCAACTTCTATCTACTTTTTTCTCTTTACACTCTGATCGGTACGTCGTTGTGGGTGATCTCAACCTCCCCATGACTAACTGGCATAATCTAGCTTCCGAAAGTCACCCACTGCTTCGACTCTTCACGGATAACCTGCTACACCAATTCGTGCATTTTCCTACCCGAGGGAACAACCAACTGGATTGTGTACTCTCCAATAACGAGGTGACCGATGTTCGCTCTCGGGAAATCTTCCCCAACCTTGATCACTGTCAGGTATCCTTCCTCTTACCTCTCTTATCCTTCACCCCTCGAGAAGACACCCAATCTTTCAGACGATTCACCAACTGGGAAGAGTTCCGCCGACTCTGTGACACAGTTAACTGGAGGGACCTCTTTCTCCCAAACACACTCTCCTCGTGCTTTTCCGAAGTCCATAACATCCTATCCTCCCACTATAACTCCGCCACCTCTATTCAACACGTATACTCGACGAATAAGTTGAACGCTCTGTTTAAGGCACGTGACAACCTCGCACGCAACTCTCGTCTACGCACATCGTCACTTGCCCGCGCCCTCGCTCTGAGACGCATTGATGGGCTCATTAAACAGGCTATCAACAAACAAGCGCTCCACATCGAAAAACGCATCCGCTCAGCTCCTAATCCCCGGGCAAAGTTCGCCATCATCAAACACCAATTGCTGCAAAAGCCTAAAACCTCGTTTATCAACTTCTCTCAGCCAGGCGACCCCTGCTTCGCCAATGATTATCTGACTCACCTTCTCGACACCTTTTCCACTCCCACTCCGCCTGTTGAGATGTTAGACAACGGAGACACCGAGAACCTACGCTGGTTCCATGTCTCTCCGGCTTCCGTCGCCCAAGCAATTAAAGGCATTAAATCTAAACACCAATTTGATCAATATGGTGTCTCGGTCAGTATGATTGCCCTTCTAGGCTGGAACGTCTTCTCTCTGATTGCAGATGTTATTAATCATTGTCTCGAAACCACCTATCTTCCCCCGGACTGGCTCAATTCGACGATCTCTCCCATCCCTAAAAATGGCACTTCTTCGATCTCATCATTTAAAGATCTCCGCCCCATTACTATCGTCCCTTCTTTCACCAAAATCTTCGACAGGATCTTATACAACCTAATCTACCCCTCCATTAAGTCTCATGTAAACTTCTATCTCCTCGATGATCAACATGGCTTTTTGAATGGCCGCTCCTCTTCCACCAACTTAGTTAGTGTTCTCGATCATTGCTACTCCTCCTTCTCTAAAGGGCTTCAGTGCACCCTCCTATTCCTGGACATTTCCAAGGCTTTTGACTCGCTGTCATTTTCGGCAACCGAATCCGCCTTACTGAGAAGCGGTATCTGCGGCAACGTTCTCAATCTTATTAGTTACTATCTCCGAAACCGATATGCGACAGTAAAAGTTGGCAGTAGTCACTCGAGGCCAGCCCATATCCGATCCGGTGTTCCCCAGGGCTCCGTACTTGGTCCCATTCTCTTCAACCTTACGCTCGCGCACATACAGGTTGAAGACAACCTTTTCAAACTGTTCAAATATGCGGATGACATGGTTATCGTATTCAGCAACTCCAAAACATCCAACCCCTCCTTATCCCTTATATCGGAGCTCCTATCCTCGCTCCACTCGCAGCTCAGCAGAATCGGCCTCACACTAAATCCCACCAAAACTCGCATAATGAAACTCTCCTCTGATCTATTCTGCTCTATCCCGGTTGCCAATTACCCCCTTGATATAGAAATAATAAATTCGGCCAAACATCTTGGCATTCACTTCTCAAAATCCCTAGACACACACTACTTCCAAACTCTTCAAATGGGCCCGTCTGATCTGTTTTAAGACTAACAATTCCACTCTCCAACTCACGTTATTCAAGGTCTACGTTCTGCCCCTCATTTCCTACGCCAGCGAATTTTACTGTCCTCTCACCCTCGCCTACTTCTATACTATTGAACAGGTATCCTCCAGATTTCTAAAGCGAGTCTTCCCAAAATGCCAAAACTATAGGGAACGCCTACTCCTGGCAAACCTTCTTCCGCTTTGGTTCACCCGTCACCTTCGCGTCATTTCTTTTATCCATAAGATCACAACTTGCTTACCACTATCCAACTTTGCCCACCCCAGTCACCACTATGCAACACGTTATAGTAACTCTTCTATCCAAACCAACCATACCCCCACCATATTTAAAAAAAATCTATCTCTTCTCCAAAGCCACTAATGTCTTCAACGCTCTCCCCACAGACATAAAACTCCTACCCCAGCACGAATTCAAAAAGGCAGCCTATCAGTACTTCTTCAACAAACTTCTTTGTGATACGACCGATTGGAAACGAAACTGGTTCCTTCTCAATCCATAACATTTACTTCACCCCAGGCTATCCTCTTTACTAACTTCGGAGGGCGAAATCCCTCAGGCAGCCATCTAATCTTCCACTTTACCTCTCTGGTCTTATTCTTTTCTTCTAGATTCACTAATACCACCTCTCAGCCCATTCCTAACCCCATTATATCCACATTGTGGATACTATACTACGTTTTGCTCATCCAACACTTTTCTTTCTTTCTTGTTTCAGCGGAGGACCGGAAACCCAACAGCCCTACCGATCCACCAACGGTTCGCTTCGGACTTCGACTCTCCCTGGTCTTCTTTCAATCACAATCACGTTCTACGGATGCCTGCGATCCCTGCAAGACTCGCTCGCCTCAATCCTGCAGATTCCATCCATGTCCATGCTTTGCTCCATCAATTCAATCGTCACGACAATGGACTCCATCGGTCGACGTCTACCTCCGGGCCGCCATCTTTTCATCTTCATCTTTGTTTTCGATCTCACATTCACCTTGAAGATCTGATACTTCACGGACTATCTCCAATTGATCTTGTCTAGTCAAATGGAACTTCGTTTATATTTATTTTTCACCAGATTGAACTATCTTGATGTTAATGATAACTTTTCCCCTCCCCAACCCCTCCCCCTGCTATTAAATAATTTGCTAGTCACAATTCCACTCACCTCCACATATCCTACCCTTGATTTGCTATTTCAATGGTTGGGCCAGTTGGCCTTTGATGCCAAATAAATGTATTATTATTATTATTATTATTATTATTATTATTATTATTATTATTATTATTATTATTATTATTATTATTATTATTATTATTATTATTATTATTATTATTATTATTATTATTATTATTATTATTATTATTATTATTATTATTATTATTATTATTATTATTATTATTATTATGATTATTATTATTATTATTATTATTATTATTATTATTATTATTATTATTATTATTATTATTATTATTATTATTATTATTATTATTATTATGGGAACGTTCAGGAACAGGTCATTTAAGAATTCTGTTTTTCGCGTCTTATCTCTTTCCAGGTTAATAATTCGGGTGTATTGTTAAGTAAGTAGTTCACAGTCCTGTGCCTTTTATTAAAGTAATTAAAGTAAAGAAAGTTCTATTAACATGGAAGTTTATCTTATGTGCGAGGACTCTGACAATTTAACTCAAGATATTGTAAGCATAAACTTAATCTTAATGACAGTGATGCGTTGCTAGAATTAATGTTAAAAATAAAATATAAAAAAACAAAAAGATTACCTTGGTATATCGATTGATAACCTACTTCAATTACCTTTAAATTTTATGAATGCGCTCTGCAATTTTATATATAGAATTTTGAAGAATGGGATATTACCAATCGATATACTAACAATAGTAGCTAAACCTTTGCCTAAAGTAAGTAAGCCAACGTGTGCCAGTGATTACAGATTAATCTCTATTATCCCTTCGTTTTTGAAGATAATAGAACGATTGATACTTGATCATTTAGAACGTATGCTGCCGGCTGATTTCGATATATGCCAACATGGCTTTACGAAAGACAGGTCGACAACTACTAATATGCTCTCTATGTGGAAACATGTAATTACATTAGATGAGAAAAAGTTAGATGCATTAATTGTATTTATAGATATCTCAAAAGCTTTTGACTCTATATCTTTTGATGCTATTTTGAATGCGATTAATTTATTGAATATTGATCCGAATATTTTTAGATTACTTAGATACTATTTACATAATCGAAGAATGAGTATTCAAGTAAACGATTTGATATCTAAATCGAAAAGGGTAACAAGTGGAGTTCCACAGAGATCAAGTTTTGGGCCAATTTTATTTAAAATTGTATTTCCACATTTGGAAACTAAGATCATTAACAGTCGAGTTTGTGAATTTGCTGATGATTTGTAAATAATCTTTCCAATTGATCCAAATAATGTCGAATTCTCCAAAAATAATGTGACACTAGATTTGTATGATTTAAGTAGATATTTGTTAACACTAGGGCTGAGAATAAACAGTAAAAAGACGAGAGCTTTAAAAATAGGTAACAGAACAGAATTTAATTATGTTTATTTTCATGATGCTGAGATTAATGATGTTTTTGAGATTAAACTTATGCAAGAAATTAAGGATTTAGGCATAACTATTCATTGTACGGCTTCTGCTGAGAGACATATTGAAAGGATAGTAGGCAGTGCCAAGAACAGATGGGCATTTATAAATAGAAATATTATATCGCATGAAATAAAATTTAAAATTTTTATAATATGGATTAGACCGATACTAGAATATGCTGCCGCTACTTGGAATCCCTTAACAAAGGGTTTGTCTAATAAGATAGAAGTGTTGAGGCCCCTAACCTATTGGTGTCTGTAAGCCCCATAGATGCCAGTTCGCTAGATGTCCTAATATTCACAGTAGAGTCCGTTTTGCCTACATTGTTATCTGTGTCAATAAGATTTAAATCCATTAGGTCCTGCCCTAAATGAAATACATCTTCTAATTTAATATCGGCATTCATGATCAAGAATTATGATACTTAAATTGACACTTACTTGAGGCGTTTGGAAGGTGAGAGTTGGAAAGCTATATCTTCAGCAATAATCTGCTTTGATGTGTACGTGACCCACAATAATAAATAAATTACCTGTTCCAAGGCTCCTCCTCAGTGTTATATTATATCAGAACACAAGACAAGTGTCGAAGGATGTTTATTGAATAATGTTGTAATCGTTTATTATGGAGAGAAATGTTAAAAATGCAGCAAACGAAAATCTACAACCAGCTCGGAAGCACGATACTCAAAAACTAAAAAAAACGCACAATTATAAAAATCAAGTCTTTAAACAAAGAATGTTCTGGAAAATAAAAAGAAAAATTCTTTTTTAAATAAATTTGTTACAATCAGCTATGGTGGTTTAAATTTATCATTCAAGGTCATTTTATATAAGGCGGAGGATTCAACGTCCTCTACACACACCACCTTCTCCAAAAAAAAGAGGAACGACTAATAGTAGATGTAATCATCGTTCTTCGGCTGACGTGGTATTCTTCTAGATCGTTTTGTGCATACTGGCGCCCCTGACGTCGTCATCTCGCCCGATATAACATTCGCTGGTTCTTCAATGTCATCTGGTGTCGACAAATAATTTTCATGCTGTGATTCAGTAGAATAAGATTTTGATAAGTTAGACAACGGTTTTTCAAATTGCTGCATTTCATTATGTGTCTGCAAGATGGGATTGCACACCTCAGATTCGCCCATGGAACGGTCATTCAACGCATCTTTTAATTCGGTCACACCATCAATCCAGATAAACTGGGGAATACGGCGATCCAACGTAACACAATCCTCAATGCCATTTATTTCTATGATGACATTATTATCAGTCATCCTCTTGACCTTGTATGGTCCTTTGTAAAATGGTGTTAGGCAGTTCTTCCTATTCTCATTAGTAATATAAACATGCGATGCCGATTTTAAATCAGAGGACACATAGCATTTAGTTTTAGGTTTTCTAGTTTTTTTGGGGCCAAACGACACATCTTGTCTCTAAGTGCTCCTACAAACCAATCTACATAACTAGAAGCCCAATCAAGACTACTTGGAGTTTCTATTAGAAGATCTCCAGGCAACCTTAATGGTTCTCCATAAACCAGTTCTGCTATTAAAGAACCTAATTTTGCCCTATATCTGTTGCGCATGGCGAGTAGTACTATAAGAAGATCAAGTATCCAGCTTGTTCCGCTAGTACACCATAACGCAGCTTTCAGTTCACGATGCAGCCTTTCTACCTTCCCATTTGCTCTTGGGTTTCATGCGCAAGTATGCAATACAGTTGTCCCCATGATGTTGAGAGATCTTTCGAAAAGCTCGGACATAAATTGACTACCGCGATCACTAATGACTTTTTCCGGAACACCATAACGCGATATCCAATTATGTAGAAACGCGAACAAGACTTCTTGCGCTGTCATATCTTTTAAAATCGCTACTTTGAGTTGACGACTAAATCGATCTACCATAGTTAGCAAATATTTATGGCCATTAACCTCGGGCATTATGACAATGTCTATATGTACATGTCTGAACCGTCCAATGGGTATCCCAATATTTTTAAACTCGGTTCTGGTATTTCTTCACACCTTACAAGTTTGACACTTGGCACAGGCTCTTACCCATACCCGTATGTATTTATACATGTACGGCCATACGTATCTGTCGTTAATTAATCGTATGGTGGCTTTAATGGATGGATGTCCCATGTCATGTAACACTTGGATAATTTTGGCCCGTAACTCCAACGGAACATATGGTCGTGGTTGACTTCTAGACGTTTCGCATAACAACCACGTACCACTTATGAGCTTACGCACATATCCTGGTCTTTTGGACAATACCAATGTAAAGGGATCCAGTCCTTGCGATTCTTCGATTTGACTAACGAAATCATACATTGATTCATCTAAACTTTTCAAAGGACCTTGAAATATGGTATAGACATCAGCTTCATTCAGTCGGCTTAGTGCATCTGCTACCACATTCTCTTTACCAGCAATATGAGACACAGTGAAATCAAACTCTGCTAACCGTGTTATTTGGGAATTTACTCTACGAGAGTAATTAAGCCTAGCTGTCTTACCAAGTATGCTGATCAATGGCTTATGATCGGTCAATAACTTAAACTAGTGACCATCTAAGTAATGCTCGAAGTGTAACACTGCGGCATACACGGCTAGAAGCTCTTTGCCAAACGTATCATAACGTTTTCCTCGATCAGTAAGCTTACGGCTATAAAACTCAATCGGTTTTACTACGTCCCGATCTCTTTGCTGTAGCACTGCTCCTAATGCAACATCTGAGGCATCAGTGATTAATTCGAAAGGTTTTCCCAATCTACAGGTGCTAATGTGGTTACGTCACTTAACATATCCTTGGCCTTTTGAAAATTTTCTCAGTCTTCTTGACTCAAGATGATAGGCCAAGACTTCTTGATCGTGCTCTTTTCAAGAGTGAGATGGCTTGTTAACGATCCAAGAATTCCGGCTAGACCTGGAATGAATCGACGATAATAGCTGATCATGCCCAAGAACCTTCGCAACTGGCGTACAGTTCTGGGTTCAGTTACGTCCTTAATGGCTTGGACCTTATCTTCCAAAGGCTTAATTCCGTCTTTGGAAAGTATATGACCAAGGTATTTAACTGAAGAGCAACCAATATTACTCTTATTAGGTTTGACCACTAATCCATATTGTTCCATCCTGGTCAAAACCGTTTCCAAATGCGTACGATGTTCGTCTCGTGAACGACTAAAAATTATTATGTCATCTATATATACTCTCGCAAATGGACAATTCTGAAGGATTTCTTCAGCCAAACGCTGGAATGTCTGACTGGCGTTTTCAAACCAAAAGGCATTCGAAGAAATTCATGCGATCCCCCTCCTGGAAATCTGACTGCGGTGAGTGGTATCGAACTTTCTTCCATTGGTACTTGATAGTACGCTTTCTGGAGATCTAAAGTTGAATAAACCTCATATCCCATTATATCTCGGAGCAAAGTACTCTGGTTAGGGAGAGGATAAGAATCACCCTTTGTCACTGAGTTTAATAGACGATAATTCCCACAAACCCTCCATTGACCCGGTTCAGGTTTGGGAACTACCACCATTGGGGAAGCAAAATTGGAATTTGACCTTCTACAAATCCCCTCTTCGCGCAATTGATGAAATTCTGACACAGCTACTTGTTGCTTGTGTTGTGCCAATAGTTGAGCCTTTGGTGAACAAGGTAACGGAGCTACCAATTCTATCTGGTGTTCTACTCCTATTTTCAATCCTATTCTTTTGGCACTAAAAGGTTGAAACACTGCTAGGTGCTTCTCGATAATATCAGCAAAGTCACGTGCGACTGTTGGACGAGGTAAGAGGACTGTTCTAACTGCCGACACGTTAGACTCATTATTTATTGATGTCCCTACGCCTTCTTTGATAGTCCTAGCCTTGGGGTCTAATGCCAGCTTGAAATGTGTCAAGAAATCCATGCCAATGATATGGTCCTTGACATCGGCTACTAGAAAATTCCATAGGAAAGAAGATTTCTGGCCTAATGTTACCGACATTTTTTTCATCCCTTTTACTTCAATTGGACTACCATTCGCGGCCCATAGTCGATAATCAAATGTGGGGCAATCTGCTTCCACCACGTCTGACCTAACTATGCTTACCTCCGCACTCGTGTCTATGAGAAATTCTAATCCAGATAATTCATCCTTAATAATGAACTTGTTGCTGGACACTCCGGCAATGTTTTCAAGATCCCCGCTTAGTGAGAATCGAACTCTCTTGCCTTTTATCTCGGTGCTATTTGTACTAGTCGCCTCTTTTGCTTTGAGTATGCCTTTTTAAAGGCATTTTTTGTATATTTGGGAGCCTTTGCAATGGAACCCCCCCTACGGCTCCTACAAGTGGGGGTTTTCCCTTTTCCCGGTGACGGATTTCTCTTAACCGGTTTTGTGCTTCCTTTCCATTTGGGTCCACCTAATCGCGGGTAATTATAATTTTCATCTTGGCACTTCGCACTGCGTCCATATTCGCCCTGTGCCTTACCCCATCCGCGTGGCCCTTCGAAGCGTTGACGCGAGTGACTCCTTCGGCGTCTAATATCCTGGACCTGACTCTGAAGTTGTGCGACATCACTACGCAAGCTAGCAACTTCCCTACATAAGAAACGCAAACTTTCTTGTGTGGTCAGGTGGTTTTCAGTATCTGCCCTGACTGGCTGCATCGTTACAGAATCTGCCATTACAGCATGTACTTGTGGTTCTTGCTGTTTATACACGCCGTCTAACCCTCTGAGTTTTGTCGGCCAATCTATGTTCATTGTGTCAAACACTTCCATTGTTGTTCTGAGCCTAACTGGTAACTCAGCTGTAAAAATGGAGTTGACTACATCACTAGATATATTCAACCTAGAAGCTTTCGTGCAAAGGCGTTCATAAAATTCGGACGGTAACTGACGTCCCATTTTTTCTAAGCGTAATAATTCGCACATTTGCGCTGTTCTTCCAGGCTGATATCTCTGTTGAATTTCTGCCATTAATAACTCAAATGCGTTGTACGGCTTTTCTTTCACAGTTCTGTCTCTGAAATTTTCCAAACAATTTCGGAAATTCTCAGGCAATGCCATCCATGCTGCAACAAATTTCTCCATAGGGTTCACAATACAATAAGCCTCAAATATCATTTGGGCATCTCCTACCCAACTTGCATGTTTCTCTGACTTATACTGTGGTAGACTAAATATTCTTGGACTGGCGTGGTCGCCAAATTTTGTTGTAGCCCCTAACCTATTAGTATTTGTAAGCCCCATAGATGCCAGTTCGCTAGATGTCCTAATATTCACAGTAGAGTCTGAAATGCCTACATTGTTATCTGTGTCAATAAGATTTAAATCCATTGGGTCCTGCCCTAAATGAAATACATCTTCTAATTTAATATCGGCATTCATGATCAAGAATTATGATACTTAAATTGACACTTACTTGAGGCGTTAGGAAGGTGAGAGTTGGAAAGCTATATCTTCAGCAATAATCTGCTTTGATGTGTACGTGACCCACAATAATAAATAAAATTACCTGTTTCAAGGCTCCTCCTCAGTGTTATATTATATCAGAACACAAGGCAAGTGTTGAAAGATGTTTATTGAATAATGTTGTAATCGTTTATTATGGAGAGAAATGTTAAAATGCAGCAAACGAAAATCTACAACCAGCCCGGAAGCACGATACTCAAAAACTGAAAATAGCGCACAATTTTAAAAATCAAGTCTTTAAACAAAGAATGTTCTGGAAAATAAAAAGAAAAAATTCTTTTTAAATAAAGTTATTACAATCAGCTATGGTGGTTTAAATTTATCATTCAAGGTCATTTTATAAAAGGCGGAGGATTCAACATCCTCTACAGAATTTTAAAACTGTTTTCCATATTTGCTTTCAGTTTGTGGGTGTTCAAATTTTGTAGTAATTTAACGACGCATTCTTTTATTGATTGTAATGTTCGCATGGCTAGAATATTACTAACGTATCATAATTCCAATTTTAATCATCAATAAGTATCTCTGTTAAACTAATACGATATTCCTGTCTGCCATATCTTGTCTTTTCCATCTAACATAATTGAGCAAATGAATTATAAAATATGTGTTACATTACATAGACGGTGCAATAAAATAATGAAACGCATAGACGAGAGGAAGTTGGTAGCGTTTGGCAACCGAATAGGTGCTTGATACTGTAAGCCTTACTAAATGCATTATCTTCTATAGTGGATTATTTGGTGGTTCTATAACTTTCTCACTCAGCGTTTATTATGCATTGTATGTTTTCAATAAGACGTTATTTATCATTTTTAAATATATTCTATGTTTGGTGAAGAAATGCGTGACAATTGGACGGTTCTGTCTCCTATACAAATGTGCATACTTTCAGTAGTGGATTAAACTTTATATAAAGTCTTCGATAATGCGACTTCAAAGCCAACTCACAATATATAATATATATCAAGCCTGTAAATAGCACCAACACTATGGCTACCCAATCAATTTTTGTAATTTCAAATTCAGTGGGCTTCGGGAAATGCAAATTTCAACAACATAGAGAATTAGAACTACTTCCGAACATTTGTTACTTCAGCAAATCCGTACAATCTGGCCTTGGTCGATATCAGTTGTCAGATTTTGTAGTAATCATGACGTCATTTAGTTAAATACATAATAGTTATTTACTGTTGTTGCAGAGAATTAATATATATGCAATTGTGTATTAAATTTTGCGTATCAAATGACACATTAGTCCAAATAGGTCCAGTAGGATAAACTCAATTCAGAATGAACGTTTAAATTATACAAATCCATTGAACTATAGAGTTTCGGATAAAAGATTGAGAAACACCTAAAGTTTGGATGATTATAATCATAACTAAACTGTTAGTGGTTGTGTAAAGTGTGGTTAATGCACGTAAACTAAGTAAATCCATTGTTTGAACACACAGACTTGAAAATCCACCGGATGTTACCTGCGTATTGCTCGCGGGGGTGTATATTTATTAAACAAAACCGTATTAATTACAATTAAAATTGCAGTTCGAGAAATCTGAATTAAAACTACTTGAAACTAACAGAGATTGTTTCTGGAATCACAGTTAAGAGAAATATTGTGTAAAAAACAGAGTTAGATTATTTGACCTTAAAGAGCACTATATTTTTCAAAATTGAACATCGTTGGGTTACAAACGAATGAGAGTCAAACATGAAATTTATAAAATTCCCCACTGAAAGAAACGTTTCAATATTAATGCAAAGAAAACGTGATATATAACGTAAGGGTTTATTTATATGTGTTACAAACTATAAGTATCTGAAGTTAATAGATGAAGTAAGATAAGAAATGAAAAAGTATGCCGTAAGTTAGTCCTAAAATTAACTACACGATCGATAAATATTATACCCCTGTCAACTGTATGTTAAACTTAGATTCGTACACTTTACCTCGAGCAAATTTCAATTCTATTTCGTGAAAAATTTTGCTTCCTACTATTATTTACTGCTATTTTGCCAATGAAAGTTAATGATTATCTACGGCTGTTTCACTTATTATATCATCTTACTATTTATTTTTTATTAGATTCTTTATAAAACTTATTGAACTATTACGACTACACATTGAAACGAGTGTGCAAACATCACAGTTACGTAGATAGTATGTTTCTACTGTATGACGTACAAGATCTGACTTATTAACATGTCTATATTTGCATGCAGTTCTATGTCCATCTCTTGTTATCTACATTAGGCGCGTGGTCTCGTCCACCTATATGAAATTATAGACATTATGTTGAAATTCACGTAATACAGATGTGTCTAAAGTTTAAATTTCTATATTTTTATTTAAAGGATTAATATTTAAGTTAAGAGATTGTTTGTATCCTTCATATAAAAAATTGATTTCACATTTTTTGCCACCTCAAATTAATTTATCATTCAATAATGCTGTTTGACCACACAATCGTAAATTTGATTTCACACACTTGATTAGCTAAGTTTAAGAAATTTATCATGTCATCATTCTTATGACTACAAATAATTAATATGTCAGCATAGAATTGAGCATATAATTTCTGTTGGATAGGCGTCATATATAAGTTTATTTTCTCCATGTAATGGTGAAGATTTTTTACATTTGAACATCCACAATTTGCTAACAAAATTACTTCCTTTGTATAAAAATTAGAAGATATGTATTGTTGAGCCCCTAACCTATCCGTGTCTGTAAGCCCCATAGATGCCAGATTGCTGGAAGTCCTAAAATTCACAGTAGAGTCTGATATGCTTATATTATTGCTTGTGTCATTTAAATTCAAGTCCGCTATATCCTGCACTAACTTGCATGTGTCCTCATACTTAATATCGGTATCCATGATCAAATGTTTAATAATTAAATTGACACTTACAATGGCAAATGGAAGGTGAGAGTCGGACAGCTTCAATCCCAGCAATAAATCTGTTTTGATGTGTACGTGACCCACAAATAAAACAATTATACCTGTTCCAAGGCTCCTCCTCAGTGCTATATTAAAACAGAACACAAGGCAAGAATTGGAAGATTGAATTGTAAAATGTTGTAATCGTTTATAATAGAAAGAAATGTTAAAATGCAGCAGATCAAAATTTTAGAACCAGACAGTATGCGAGATACTCAAAAACTGAAAATAGTGCACAATTTTAAAATCAAGTTTTTAAACAAAGAATGTTCTGGAAGATAAAAAGAAAAAATTCTTTTTAAATAAAGTTGTTACAATCAGCTATGGTGGTTTAAATTTATCATTCATGGTCATTTTATATAAGGCGGAGGATTCAACATTCTCCACATACACCACCTTCTCAAAAAAAGAAAGAAACGACTAATAGTAGATGTAATCATAGTTCTTCGGCTGACGATGTATTCTTCCAGAACGTTTTGTGCATACTGGCGCCCCTGACGTCGTCATCTCGCCCGGTATAACATTCGCTGGTTCTTCAAAATCATCTGGTGTCGACAAATAGTTTTATGCTGTGATTCAGTAGAATAAGATTTTGCTATGTTAGACAACGGTTCTTCCGAGTGCTGCATTTCATTATGTGTCTGCAAGATGGGATTGCACACCTCAGATTCGCCCATGGAACGGTCATTCAACGCATCTTTTAATTCGGTCACACCGTCAATCCAGATAAACTGGGGAATACAGCGATCCAACGTAACACAATCCTCAATGCCATTTATTTCTATGATGACATTCTTGTCAGTCATCCTCTTGACCTTGTAAGGTCCTTTGTAAAATGGTGTTAGGCAGTTCTTCCTATTCTCATTAGTTATATATACATGCGAAGCCGATTTTAAATCGGAGGACACATAGCATTTAGTTTTAGGTTTTCTAGTCTTGGTTGGGGCCAAACGACACATCTTGTCTCTAAGTGCTCCTACAAACCAATCTACATAACTAGAAGCCCAATCAAGACTACTTGGAGTTTCTATTAGAAGATCTCCAGGCATCCTTAATGGTTCTCCATAAACCAATTCTGCTATGGAAGTTCCTAATTGTGCCCTATATCTGTTGCGCATGGCGAGTAGTACTATAGGAAGATCGTGTATCCAGCTTGTTCCATTAGTACACCTTAATGCAGCTTTCAGTTCACGATGTAGCCTTTCTACCATCCCATTTGCTCGTGGGTTATACGCGCTAGTATGTATTACAGTGGTTCCCATGATGTTGAGGGATCTTACGAAAAGCTCTGACATAAATTGACTACCACGATCACTAGTGACCTTTTCCGGAACACCATAACGCGATATCCAATTATGTAGAAACGCGAACAAAACTTCTTGCGCTGTCATGTCTTTTAAAATCGCCACTTCAAATTGACGACTAAATCTATCTACCATAGTCAGCAAGTATTTGTTTCCGTTTACTTCAGGCATCTCAACAATGTCTATGTGTACGTGTCTGAACCGTCCATTTGGTATTCCAATGTTCTTTATCTCGGTTCTGGTATGTCTCCACACCTTACACGCTTGACACTTGGCACAGGCTCTTACCCATACCCGTATGTCTTTAGACATGTGTGGCCATACGTATCTGTCGTTGATCAATCGAATGGTGGCTTTAATGGATGGATGTCCCATGTCATGCAACACTTGGATAATCTTGGCCCGTAACTCCAATGGCACATATGGTCGTGGTTGACTTCTAGATGTTTCGCATAACAACCACTTGCCACTTATGAGCTTACGACCATATCCTAGTCTTTTAGATAATACTAATGTAAAGGGATCCGATCCTTGCGCTTCCTCGATTTGACTAACGAAATCGTTCATTGATTCATCTAATTTTTTTAATGGACCTTGAAATATCAGCTCGACATCAGCTTCATTCGGTCGGCTAAGTGCATCTGCTACCACATTCTCCTTACCAGCAATATGAGACACAGTGAAATCGAACTCTGCTAACCGTGTTATTTGGGAATTTACTCTACGCGAGTAATTAAGCCTAGCTGTCTTACCAAGTATGCTAATCAATGGCTTATGATCGGTCAATAACTTAAACTTATGACCATCTAAGTAATGCTCGAAGTGTATCACTGCTGCATACACTGCTAGAAGCTCTTTACCAAACGTATCATAACGTTTTTCTCGATCATTAAGCTTACGGCTATAAAACCCAATCGGTCTTACTACGTCCTGATCTCTTTGCTGTAGCACCGCCCCTAATGCAACATCTGAGGCATCTGTGATTAGTTCGAAAGGTTTTTCCCAATCTACAGGTGCTAATGTGGTTACGTCACTTAACATGTCCTTGGCCTTTTGGAAATTTTCTCGGTCTTCTTGACTCAAGTTTATAGGCCAAGACTTCTTGATCGTGCTCTTTTCACGAGTAAGATGGCTTGTTAACGATCCAAGAATTCCGGCTAGACCTGGAATGAATCGACGATAATAGCTGATCATACCCAAAGAACCTTCGCAACTGGCGTACGGTTCGGGGTTCCGTTACGTCCTTAATAGCTTGGATCTTATCTTCCAAAGGTTTAATTCCGTCTTTGGAAAGTATATGCCCAAGGTATTTAACTGAAGTGCAACCTATATTACTCTTATTAGGTTTGACAACTAATCCATATTGTTCCAGCCAGGTCAAAACCGTTTCCAAATGCGTACGATGTTCATTTCGTGAGCAACTGAAAATAATTATGTCGTCCATATATACTCTCGCAAATGGACAATTCTGAAGGATTTCTTCAGCCAAACGCTGGAATGCCTGACTGGCGTTTTTCAAACCAAAAGGCATTCGAAGAAATTCATGCGATCCCCCTCCTGGAAATCTGACCGCGGTGAGTCGTATTAAACTTCCTTCCATTGGTACCTGATAGTACGCTTTCTGGAGATCTAAAGTTGAATAAACCTCATATCCCATTATATCTCGGAGTAAGGAACTCTGGTTTGGGAGAGGATAAGAATCACCCTTCGTCACTGAGTTTAATTGACGATAATTCTCACAAACCCTTCATTGACCCGGTTCAGGTTTGGGAACTACCACTATTGGGGAAGCAAAATTGGAATTTGACCTTCTACAAATCCCCTCTTCGCGCAATTGGTGAAATTCTGACACAGCAACTTGTTGTTTTTTTTGTGCCAATGGTTGAGCCTTTGGTGAACAAGGCAACGGAGCCACCAATTCTATTTGGTGTTCTACTCCTGTCTTCAGACCTATCCTTTTGGCACTGAAAGGTTGAAACACTGCTAGGTGCTTCTCGATTATATCGGCAAAGTCATGTAAGACTGTTGGACGAGGTAAGAGGACTGTTCTAACTGCCGACACGTTAGACTCAGTATGTGTTGATGTCCCTACGCCTTCTGCGATAGTCCTGGCTATGGGGTCTAATGTCAGCTTAAAATGGGTCAAGAAATCCATGCCAATGATATGGTCCTTGACATCGGCTACTAGAAAATTCCAACGGAAGGAAGATTTCTGGCCTAATGTTACCGACATTTCTTTCATCCCTTTTACTTCAATTGGACTACCGTTAGCGGCCCATAGTTGATAATCAAATGTGGGGCAATCTGCTTCCACCACGTCTGACCTAACTATGCTTACCTCAGCACCCGTGTCTATGATAAATTCTAATCCAGATAATTCATCCTTAATAATGAACTTTTTGCTGGACAATCCGGCAATGTTTTCAAGATCCCCGCTTAGTTAGAATCGGACTCTCTTGCCTCCTATCTCGGTGCTATTTGTACTAGTCGCCTCTTTTGCTTTTAGTATGCCTTTTAAAGGCATATCTGGGAGCCTTTGCAATGGAACCCCCCTACGGCTCCTGCTAGCGGGGGTTGTTCCCTTTTCCCGGTGACGGATTCCTCTCAACCGGTTTTGTGCTTCCTTTCTATGTGGGTCTACTTAATCGCGGGTAATTACAATTTTTGCCTTGGTACTTTGCACTGCGTCCGTATTCGCAATGTGCCTTGCACCATCCGCGTGGCCCTTCGAAGCGTTGACGCGAGTGACTCCTTCGACGTCTATTATACCTATCCTGACTCTGAAGTTGTGCAATATCACTATGCAAGCTAGCAACTTCTCTACATAAGAAACGCAAAGTTTCTTGTATAGCCAGGTGGTTTTCGGTATCTGCCCTGACTGGCTGCATCGTTACAGAATCTGCCATTACAGCATGTACTTGTGGTTCTTGCTGTTTATACACGCCGTCTAACCCTCTGAGTTTTGTTGGCCAATCTATGTTCATTGTGTCAAATACTTCCATTGTTGTTCTGAGCCTAATTGGTAGCTCAGCTGTAAAAATGGAGTTGACTACATCTCTAGATATATTCAACCTGGAAGCTTTTGTGCAAAGGCGTTCGTAAAATTCGGACGATAGTTGACGCCCCATTTTTTCTAAGCGTAATAATTCGCACATTTGCGCTGATCTTCCAGGCTGATATCTCTTTTGAATTTCTGCCATTAATAACTCAAATGCATTACACGGCTTTTCTTCTACAGTTCTGTCTCTGAAATTTTCCAAAGCATTTCGGAAATTTTCAGGCAATGCCATCGATGCTGCAACAAATTTCTCCATAGGGTTCACGATATTATAAGCACTAAATATCATTTGGGCATCTCCTACCCAACTTGAATGTTTTTCTGACTTATACTGTAGTAGACTTAATATTTTTGGACTGGCGCGGTCGCCAAATTTTGTTGAGGCCCCTAACCTATTCGTGTCTGTAAGCCCCATAAATGCCAGATCGCTGGAAGTCCTAAAATTCACAGTAGAGTCTGATATGCTTATATTATTGCTTGCGTCATTTAAATTCAAGTCCGCTATGTCCTTCACTAACTTGCATGTGTCCTCATACTTAATATCGGTAACCATGATCAAATGTTTTAATAATTAAATTGACACTTACAATGGCAATTGGAAGGTGAGAGTTGGACAGCTTCGAACCCAGCAATAAATCTGTTTTGATGTGTACGTGACCCACAAATAAAACAATTATACCTGTTCCAAGGCTCCTCCTCAGTGCTATATTATATCAGAACACAAGGCAAAGATTGGAAGAGTATATTGAAAATTGTTGTAATCGTTTATAATGGAAAGAAATGTTAAAATGCAGCAGACCAAAATTTTAGAACCAGACAGGAAGCGAGATACTCAAAAACTGACAATAGCGCACAATTTTAAAAATCAAGTATTTGAACAAAGAATGTTTTGGAAAATAAAAAGAAAAAATTCTTTTTAAATAAAGTTGTTACAATCAGCTATGGTGGTTTAAATTTATTATTCAAGGTCATTTTATATAAGGCGGAGGATTCAACATCCTCCACAGTATGTGCTCATCTTCTCTATAATATTCATCATCCACACTTTATCTCTTTCTAATACTCTCGGGCAATAAAAAGGATCCCGAAAATTTTCCCGTGCTTTAGGTAATGATGTACAGGCGTAGACTGATGCCACATCTAATTTCTCCAAAATATAGTTTACGTTCAATTCAATTTTATCGACATTATCTAAAACTTGTATGAACATATCAAATTTTTGTTAAGGGTGTACGAATATTTTCTTACTCCATGACGTAGACACGTTAAATTTTGCATTTTGGGGAGCACTGTAACTAAACAATAATTCCCAACGGATTAACTTGTTCATGATTCTCTTCTAAACCATACACTCACTGCGTGGCATTATCTCTTTTATATGGATCTTAACTGGGTCTTGATCAAATTCAAAATTATCAATCATAATATTAATAAATAATTTCACTTAATCTTGTAAATTATCACTAGATACATTATTCATTGTAATTTTTAAGTCCATATTATATATTATAGTTGTCCATACATTCTATCATTATAATTAAATAAACTCATCAAAACCATGGCTCCTCATTTGTCAGCTTTCAAATATGTAACACTGATTCTAAATTACTATTTTCTGAGGCATTTGACTTCATAATTTGATTTAAATTTCAAATCTTTTGGAGTTCGCACAATTGTGTTTATCTCTAATTCAAATTTAACCTTATGTTGGTTTAAGAGGAGTTCTGCCTTATTAAGGGCCTCTGTAACTATCTAATTTCAAATCACAATTATGCATTTTCGGGTAATGCTCACTAATTTTTAAAAACACTGATCTCATTTACAGTTGGTTTATAAATGCTAAAATACTCCAAAATTCTTTGACAATTTATCCTGCTATTTTAATCTCTCAATCAGGTTTCATATTAGTAAAATCCTCTGTATATTTAAAATAATCTGTGTGCATAAATAAAATATAGCAGAGATCTTATTTTAGCTTTCTCCCTTAGCATTTCTAAATCCAGTTTGCGAGCTTGAAGTAAGCACCAATCTCATTGTTTTTAACCAGTAATAGAACAACATAGCAAAACCACCACCAGTCGCGGTAATTTTGCTATTTTGTTTGACGACTGGTTAAATATAATTGGATCGGTGTTTACTTCGAGCTCGCAAACTTTATTTAAAGAATTGTTGCCACCATCCGCGCAATAAATTATAGTTTACTTGTATTATGCCTAATCAGTTCAGATTAATGTTACTCCAAAACATGAATCCAACTATCCGATACGTCTAAAGTAAATTCAGGTTAAAGTGATATATAAAACATTCAAATAAAAAGTTAGTTTGAACATTATTTAGTGAGTGACCATCATCAACATTAGTTAAGGCTATTAGAAATGCACCATACCAACAGACCGCCAAAATTATTTTTTTGATAGGCACTGGATATTGCTTGGTAGGCGGTACGTTCGAATATAAGAAAAAACATCAATCTATTATGCAAGTATTTATTACTTGTTGCGAACCTAGTAACAAATTAGTTCAGTTGTGACCAGGAGGATAAACCAAAGGCGGCATGAACAGAAAGTATAATCCCATGCACATTCGTTTCGGGCTAACTGGCGACTCATCAGTAGGAAGCGGTATTACGCCCTTGAACACTATATATTTTGGTGAAGAACGTGGGATAGTAGGACGGTAAAATTTCCTAGACGAATGTGCAAACCAATGGTAGCGAAGCTAACATCCTATATTGCCTACGACAACGCGACTTCAACGCTAACTCAAACTATATTGTAACACGCGGCTCCGCGTTACAACCCAATGATGTTCAATTTTGACAAATATGGTGCTCTTTAAGGTCAAATAATCTAACTCTGTTTTTACACAATATTTTTCTTAACTGTGATTTTAGAAACAATCTCTGTTAGTTTCAAGCAGTTTTAATTGAGATTTCTTGAACTGCAATTTTAATTGTAATTAATAGGGTTTTGTTTATTAAATATACACACCCGCGCGCAATACGCAGGGAACATGCGGTGGATTATAGTGCCATAGTGGAATTACTCCTCTTCTTTGGATTATTCGCAGTTTATACAAATGATTTACTGTTCGCATCTAATTCTACGTATCAGAATTTCAGAATACAATAGATTATTAAAATTAAATAAGTTAAAACCAAAGGAAACAATGGATTGATTATTTGTGAAGTTTTTTCATTGAAGTTTTTACACGATTTTAGTCCATTCATCATCAGTGGCAACTTTTAACAGTGACTTTATTTATATCATAATATATTTCCCATCGGTTACATGTATTCATCACAATTCAAACCTTTGTGCACGGTTTAATATTTCTGATGACTGTATATCGTTTTGCTGCCGTCTAGAGCACGGACAATTTTGTTTAACTGTGACTTGTGTATAAGACATTCAATTCTGTTAACAGTATTTCGTTTTGTTGCCGTCTAGAGCACGGTCAATTTGGACTTACTATAAATTTTCCACGCAACATTGTGTACAATACATATGTGATCATTCGAAATAGCCTTCTCACGTCACCCATCGGGAAAAGGCCGGGGATTGATCATAAGCACGGATCTCAACAGCAGCTACCAGTTCTATGTAGGTAGATAGCAACCCCGCAAAATACCCCTACATAAATGGTGCCCCGTTTCGTCGAACTCACAGCCAGCACGGAATTAATGAGCATCTAGATTTTGAGAACTTCAAGCACTTTAGATGAATGCCACGAAGGAAAGTAAATTCTAAGACACATATCATGGAAAACACCCTCTCCAGATCACAATGCTCGAAGACAGCCGAACGATGACCGGTGAGGACGATGTTACACTGCCATATATTCTCGACAACACTCACACACGTAAGATGACATCCAGTTCAGGAAATGCAGGAAGCCCGGTGGTGAGCCCAACAACAGGCCGCACCAACACATGGACACAGTACAAAATATGACAATTCGATCCAGACTTCCTTGACGAGTGGGTCGACGATGTTACTTTATTGGCCAAGGTGTCCAATATAACAGACGAGGGCTCAATATTTTTAAAGGGCTTGGGAAACGATCCCAATGTCTTTCAAACACGGACTAAAAGATATTCTGCATCAATACACTGAGGGCACATGTGCGCAGCCATGGCAGAGTCTGCAACGCGCCTTCAAGCAGCGCTTTACACCAGATCGAGAAGATAGGCTTACAGAATTAATGAGCCAGATGTTCCTAGGTATCCGCACGCCTTCTGAGCTTTTTAGGGAGATGGAGCAGAAAGCCTTGCAATTCAACCTGCCCAAGGATATCTTAATGCGAATTTTCATACAGAAGCTCCCGCCGGCACTCCAAGCGATGGCCACGTTCCTGCGCGAATCCGTCGAAGTACAAGACGAAGTTCTGCCGGCACATCTAGACAAGTGGTGGAAGAAACACCCCCACAGCTCACATGCCCCAGAGAAAGGCCACTTCACCTCACGACTGTCCGAATCACAATCCTCCGCATCATCAGCCGGAACAAATATCACGAATGAACGACACATCAGCCTGCTCTAGAACCTCACCTTCAGGCCAAATTTGGCCTCAGTCGATGCCGTCCATAATAGACGTGACCAGAGCAGGCGTGACCAGCGTCGACCACCGTCCCGGAATAGCGCCAGGAGGTCGACGTCCAGAGGCCGGGCCACAGTTCCACAGCTACCGGCGAAGTGGTGTCCGAATCACCGCAGCTAGAGCCACTCCACGCGCTATTGCCTCAGAAATGGTTGCACATTCCCGCGCACAGACGCGACGTTCAAATGGGCGCGGTTACCTTCGACAACTCAGGATGATCCGGCCAAGGAGAGTTCGGAAAACTGCTGGGGTCAGCCTTCTCTGTAGCAGTAGAGGCTGATCACCCCAAAATTGTTGGCCGCCCAATGTCTCTTGGCTCAAACCACGTTGCTTTCGCGGTTCAGCGCAATCAGACTATTGTTTTTACAGCAACGGCTCCAGTAAAGTCATGCTTCAAAAGCCCAAATGCCAGCAGCCAGTCCCATCGTCAGATGCCACTATCAACATATTTTCTCATCCGTGACGCAACCTCTGGCGAATTATTTCTCATAGACACTGGATCAGATGTAAAAAAACTACGCCACAATTATTTTGAACCCACCCATCTAGTCAACACCAGCAGTCTTACCTCCGCCAATGGCTCCAACATAGCGACGTTTGGGATTAGAGTACACAGAATCTCGCTCTCTAACTCAAAAAGATATTTTAATTATCATTTTATCATTACCACTACGACAATAAACATCATTGGACGTGACTTCCTCAGATACTTCGACCTTACTATACGTCCAAAAACACGAGAGATACGGACTGCCGACAATCAGTTGCTATCATCAGTGCTATAACACACGACTCGCTCTAAGCAGTCTCATCTATTCAGCTCATTCCCACAGTTCATCATGTATCACAACTGTACGATGTTCTAAAGCGATATGAAGAGATTTTTTAAACCTATCTCCTTTATGCCCGTTCTCAAGAGGAAGCGTGACATCACAGCACATCGTATCATCTTATCAAAGCCACTTCCTCATCCTCCCAGAGCACGTCCATTGGCACCACACAAGCATAAGGCCGCCGAGCAAGAATTCGCCATGCTAAGTCAACAAAGCATCTGTGCACGATCCAGCTCACCATTTTCGTCGCCTGTGGTAGTAGTACCAAAGAGTGAACCCGGAACATTCAGAGTTTGCGGGGATTATCGTATTTTAAATTCTTGCACACAGACGGATTCGTACATCCTGCCAAATCCAGTCGACCTACTCAGATCTGCTATCGGTCATGCTGTGTACTCAGAATTAATACCATCAAGTACCGATGGACAAAGACTCCGTATCCTATACTGCACTCAGATTCACAAGAGGTGGCACTGACGAATATCATTATATGCCTTTCGGTCTCAAGAAGGCATCTCAAATATTTCAACGCGATATGGTCGAAATACTAGATGGTCTACAATTTGTAAGCCGTTTTGTCAAGAAATCACAACTGATTCAGCTCAACGTGGACGACATGCAGGCTTACGAGGATGTCAAAAGGGCCTTATGCAAAGAGACCATGTTACATTCTCCTGATTGGTCTCAACCTTTTGAATTGATAACTGACGCATCCGACGTTGCCATAGGCGCAGTACATTAACAGTCCATCAATGGCATACACAGATCTACACAGATCATCTTCCTCTACTTCCGATGCTCAGAGGAAAGAAAGAGTATTTATATTTACGACGTGTCAACTCAGAACTTACACGAATACACGAGTATGAATATAAGGTCACTCATGTCAAAGGGTCTGAAAACGTGGTCGCAGACTCCCTAAGCCGTTCTGCAGACCTCTGTACCTCTATCCTGTGTCCTTCACTTATAAGCACTCAGGAATTGCAAGCAGCTCAGCAAGATGATCCTTCACTTCGGACATTTGATGTCAATCGCCTGAAAACATTTGATTATGATGGAACTCTGCTGCAGTGTGAAATAACTGGTGTGGGCCCTCGGTCGTTTATACCTGAAATACTCTGTCACAATATCTTCGAAGTTTACCATTCAATGAGCCACCTATCTGGCGAAGCTTCAATGGAAATTTTATCCAGAACGTATTTTCGGCCTGGCATGCTGCGAGATGTCAAGAAGTGGTCAAAACGATGTCTAGAATGTCAGAAATGCAAAGTGACGAGACACACAATAACGGCGCCAAAAGTCATCCAAGTGCCAAAAGTCCAGTTCAAGCACATACACGTTGATCTGGTAACCTTACCTGCCGTGAACAATATACGGTATCTACTGTCAATACGGGATCGCACCACTCGATGGTATGAGGCCATACCACTGCCAGACATGAAGCAAGACACTGTCAGTTATGTTTTAGAGCTCAATTGGTTCGCTCGGTTTGGTGCTCCAGCTGAAGTGACAACCGATCGTGGCGCACAGTTCCTCGGCGAAGAGTTCGCAGCCCTACTGCAATACTATGGTGTCAAACACTCCGTGACCGCGGCTCGCAATCCGAGAGCAAATGGTTTCGTCGAAAGGCCACACAGAGAACTGAAAGCGGCGCTCAAGGCTAGCCCAGAAGAAAATTGGCTTGCGGCTTTACCGAAAGTACTCCTATCAATGCGTACAAGACCTCGTGAGCCGATCAAATGTAGTTCCGCTGAAATGGTATTTGGCGAACTAGTCCGATCATGCTCTGAAACTGCAATAACGATGAACGATCCGGCATTTATGTTTCCACTTCGCAGTTACCTACAGTACAAAGCTCAGAATCGGCCGATCTGTCCTACACGTCAGAAACATGGTCCAATTTATAAACGCAAAGATTTTGGTAGCTGCAAATGGTTCTTCGTCAACAACGACATGGATAAC
Source organism: Eudiplozoon nipponicum (assembly GCA_029291075.1). Classification (NCBI taxonomy): domain Eukaryota; kingdom Metazoa; phylum Platyhelminthes; class Monogenea; order Mazocraeidea; family Diplozoidae; genus Eudiplozoon; species Eudiplozoon nipponicum. The sequence continues at coordinate 90,460 of JAQBSW010001515.1, read as the reverse complement.
AGGATTCTAGCCAAACCGAAGCGCGGTCCTTATCGTGTGTTAGATCGACGTCAGAATTACATCATTTTGGAGATTAATGGCAAAGCTGAAGCGGTCTCCAAACACAGACTATCCCCGGCCGACTTTGATCCAAATGACCCGCTGTTCCGCGATGTTGACCTATCAGGCGGTGAAGAAACGATAACTCAACCTCCAGACAGTTTTGCTGACTACGGACTGACGCCCGACATCTCATCAACAACCGAGCCAACTGACGTAGTCACGCCGTCGCGAGATATAGGGGAACCAGAAACAGTGTTGACAGAGCCAAAATCTGTTGTTACATTGTATGGCAGAGCAATAACACCTCCTGTAAGGTTAGCCCCCTTCATTGTGTACTAATTTTCATTGTCCGGGAGGTGTATTTAACAAGCGGATCCGCGTTACAACCCAACGATGTTCGATTTTGACAAATGCAATGCTCTTTATATTCAAATAATCTAACTCTGTTCTTGTACAATATTTCTCTTAACTGTGATTTTAGAAACAATCTCTGTTAGTTTCAAGCAGTTTTAAGTGAGATTTCTTGAACAGCAATTTTATTTGTAATTAATAGGGTTGTTTATTAAAGATACACACCCGCGCGCAATACGCGAGGAACATACGGTGGATTATAGTGTCACAGCGGATTTATTTCGCTCTGTTGGATTATTCGCAGTTTATGCAAGTGATTTACTGTTCGCATTTAACTATACCTATCCGAATTTCAGAGTACAATGGATTATTATAATTAAATAAGTTAAAACCATTGTCCATTTATCATTAGTGACAACTTTTCCAGTGAATTTATATATATATCATCATATATTTCCAATCGGTTACATGTATTCATCACAACTCAGACGTGTATGCACGGTTTATTATTTGTATTGACCATATTCTCCAACTTACCAAACTCAGAAAATTTGCGTTTTAGTCGTTGTTACCTAGAATAATAGCACTTAAAATAGAATTTCACAAGTATATAAAAAAGCTGAACTTCCATACTTTTAAAATTCCTTCAATTATTTACTTCGAATATTTGCAAAAATATAGTAAAACAATGTAACCAAATAATACATACAATATTGTACTTGGCGATTACTAAGAAATTACAATAATTTATAATCTATAATTCTATAAAAAGGTTTATTTTAAATACATCTAGGTTAAAAAATTAAAATAACAAAGAATGAAATTCATCGATGGATTTCAAGGCATTATAAGTTAACTTAATTGGCGTAGAGTCTCATAAGCTACCTCCTAATGAGAACCTCATTGATGCCAAGTTCTGATATTTCATATTGTGCTAACACGTTTCAGGCCTAATAAAATTAGGATCTTAAGTGGTTTGATGCGCAAGCCTTATCATTTATCTATTATGCTGTTCCAAGACCAATAGTGTCAGATCAAATATTTCGGTACGCAATCCGAAAATCAGGTAAAGTGCCAGATTATTTAAGTCCTCAGATTAAAGATCATGATATTTGTTTAACTGTATGACACTTGAATATGCACGTACCAATTAACGCAGAGCCAAACGAATTTAATGGGTAAAAATATTAAACAAGCAAGACATACTAACTCAAATATCTCATCGAAACCTTCTCCATTAGTTTGAGAGAAGAAAAACTCGTGTGAATATATATTGTGAACATTAAAATATAAATTATAGAATTTGCAAAACAATGGAAGATAACAACCGAACACAGTCCAAGATGAAACCGAGCACGACCTGACATTAAAAATGTACGAAATTATTTCAAATGAAGATTGTTCCATAATTTATTAACATATTTTTCTTTACAAATAACATCCGCTCAAGTCTGCAAAAATAGTTTAAAGTTTAAAATAACTTTTAAATTTGTTTTTTATCGGAAGAAATAATCCACCAACATACTCCACCAACTAAAAACGTCATCTAGTAATATACTTAAGCCCCATGCTCTGACAAGTCGTATCCTATTTAGTGCGTCTTGTTCATCGTATCTTGAATCTAGTGCCTGTGATGTCGACATCGCGTCAGGCTTACGCTGCTTACTTACAGTTGGTGCAAATGACGTTGACAACAGGTTTTGATCATTTACCTGATTTTCGGATTGCGTACCGAAATATTTGAATTCGTTTCATCATTTTTCCAATATTTAGATCCTTCCGAGGATCCACGTATAAACACATCACGCTATTGACAATCACGCGTCAAGTGTGTGATAAGAAAGTCCTCCGTAGACGGAGGTCTAAATATTTGGAAAAATCATGATGACAGTGGATTCAAATATTTCGGTACGCAATCCGAAAATCAGGTAAATTATCTATTTCTTGTCGCGCAACATGTTTCTTTTAAATCTTATTTAGGTTTTGATCATGTTGCTCACTTGAAGCTGTTACCCGCGAGGTTTGGATTGGTGTATCAGACTCGCACATAGAATGACGGTCATTTAACGCGTTTTTTGTTCTAACTATAAATCTAGATAAACTATGTAACGCAAAAATCCAAAGATACAAAACTCAAACTTCTTTGTCAGCCATCCTTAATCGGTCAACCATTGTGAGCAAATATTTGACCATTTATTTCGGAAATTTGGACAATGTTGATATGGACATGCTTTGCCGGCTTTTATCCCGATATTCCTGATCGCGATTTATGTGTAGCAAAACTTCGCAAATTTGAAATTTTGCATAGGCTCTTAGTCAAGCCCGTATGTTTTTCGACATATATGACCAAACATAATTATATGCAAATAGCTTGATGGTTGCGTTTATGAAAGAATTTTCAAACTCACGTAACTGTTGAATTACCTTGACTCGTAAATCCGATGGTGCATAAGGTTGGCTGGATTTTGGTTTTTTTCAAATATTTCGATGTAGGATTCTTATCTTTGCGCTTTAATGGCATGTTGGACTAAAGATTCTGACAAATAATTTACTCTTGAACAGCTATCAAAAATTCAGCTGAATATCCGTCCCATTTGGTCTGCTAATAAAGTCTGCCGTAACGATTTCTTTCCCGGAAGCATGAGAAGCCAAAATCGACCTCAGCTAATATTGTTATATGTAAATTCACCCTACAAGAATAAGCTAGCGTCGCGGTTTTGCTAAAAACGCTTATAAGCGGTTTATAGTTTGCTAAAATCTTATAGTGGCTAGTAAAATCATCAAAATTTAATATGGTAGGAACTGAGACCACGCTAGTCAAACAAGTTGACCTCAAATTTAAGATAAAAACAGTTGTTTTTATATAAATATGTAATATGGAAAATGGCTATGTACGTCTCAATGAACGTTACAGCCAACTAGTTCTACAAAAATAAAAATTTGACCAGGAATACAAAACCATTAAATTTACAGTGCTCCTTCTAAATACAGAAATAAAATATTTAATTAATTAAGTTCATCGAATACAAAACTTAATAGTTTAACTGAATGGATTCTCCTATATTTCACAATCACCAAACCTAAATTTACTGTTTTATTTAGCATTCAATATACATGCATATACATTATAATTATTAGAAGAAGAAGATCCACATTTCAATAACAAAGTAGACCATAGCCTGTTTATTTTGATAATACTCACAGACACATTCCAATTGTTCATTTATATACATCTTAGGTATTCATTGATTAAGAAATGATAACTGGTTTGGTTTATAGATTTACAGTTATGCACGTATCTGTTTGTGTCAATGGAGTGATGTTTAAGATCTGGTTTATCTTGTATTGATGGATTAAGTTTTGATTAATGTGTTTGCCTTGTTGGCTCTTACGTGTATGAATGTTCTTTCTCTTTATTTTGTCTTCCGTTTCACCCTTTCATTTTCATTTTGCTCTCTTGTAAACAGCCCAGTGTGTGTAGATTGCAGTGATAACCGCTCATTTGGTTTGACAACTTTTGTCATTCACAAAAATTCAAATATATGGCCGGAGATAGCTGATTTTCTTGACGAGGACAAATCTTTTTTAATCAATTTGTGCAGTAAATGCGACTGGATTCTGTTGAGCTAAGACGATTCGCAAGTCAGGATAAATGCCGCTGGCTTCTGTTGATGAATTGTCTTGCTTAAAAGAATGACAAATTGCAAAACTGGATTTGTCAACATTATCTGATCTGTGTTTCGACAAACACAGACTGAATTCCAGTGGTTTTGTCTCTTGAAAATATTTCGATGGCTAATAGCGGACACCTCCTTTAGTTGACCCATCATTACAAGTTTTTGTAATTCAATATATATGCTACCGCTCTTACATAAGAATTTGTAGACTATGCATGATTTGGTGAGAATTAGTAATTGATTCATAGAAAATCTACCTTCACCGGGAAATACATTCATTACAACAATAATGTGTAAAAATCTCACAAAAGAAGCCTAGTTAACAACTTAGCAATCAGAATAAGGAATATCTGCTGTGAACACAAGACCAAGGTTGAAGAAGGCTATCTGAGCAAACTTGTTAATGTAAAACTACTCGGAGCGGCCAGCATTGGACTGCGTTCGATTCGTACTATAGGGAATGCCGTGAAACAGGATTTCATAAATGTTGTACATTTTCAGGTGCTCCAATTATTGGCCTTGATTGATGAGTTCTCATTTGTCCCTTCTTTTTTAAGCCTTCCATAAGTTGTTTGTCTGAAAATGACGTTGGAGCAAGATTTTCCTCTCTATTTGTTCCGATATTTCGAGACCAAATTTCTAGTCTCATCTTTAGGGTTGACACAATAAACACAGGGAAAAACAACTTGTGGCAAAAGTGGAATCCTCATTCAAGAGAAACCTATTTATCTTTATTTTAATTCCTTATGTATTTTTTCTGTCTGCCCTAATATCCGGTCTTCATGCCTAATCTCTAATACTCAAATGTATACGCAAAGCTATCCTTCCCGCACACAACAACCTATATACACATAAGTGCACTCCCCTAAAGTGACATTTCTAGAATAACTATAAGCAAACCTTTTGGACTAACATACTCGCATATCGATGATGTCTATATTTTTTAATTGCTGTACCGGACGCGTATAAGGATCAACAAGATTTTTTATTTCAATATTGCAGTAATCCTCAAACACCCCCTTTTACATCCCATCCTGTTTGCAAAAGGCTATAGAAAGAGACCGAATACGGAGCCTACATATGTGCTACCGCACATATATGCGGTAGCACATATGTGTAATATTAAAAGGCATGGACATTATAAAGAATATATATATATTATTTTTACTCACATTTTATATGAATATATAAATATCAAAATATATACATATACACGTCTACGCACAATACATATATATTGTATATCTCAATCCACATAAGGAGTCATATGAGTTCTTCTCATCTTATTTAAAAATCTAAATATTCTTCCACATATATATTGCGAATATCTAAATAAGCAAGTAGGCAACCATGTGCGTTCACCCCACATCTTAAATACATATTTATAAACATTCATATATGTCTCTGCGTAATATGTATATAAAAATAGTTACATATATCTGCGAAGTATATTAATATAAGCATATAAGCATCACATCTAATATAGATCAAAAATGTTTATCATATATATATATATATATATATATATATATATATATATATGTTTGTGTGTGTGTGTGTTTGAATAATCTTCATATTTAAATATTTACATTTCACTCCAATAAATTTGTATAAAAGCACATATATATATTTATATATGTAAGTCAACATATAAATAACTATGTAAGTTCCCCCGACAGCACGTGATTCACTATAATCATTACCGAATTACCTATTTCTAATTTCATCTAATTTGTTCCGTTTTCTATCTCAAACTTATAGTCGCGGTCTCTTAGTTGGATTTATTATTAACTCTGATTCCTCAAATCTACGTTTCCTTCTATTCGAGAAGGCTTCATTAAATATGGGGCCTAATGATTTTTCTACAGATGTCATATTCATGACATTCATTCCTGATTTTATTTCAATTGATTCCCTAATCAACCAGGTTAATCTATTTCGGTTACATAGTGCAATCCGTTTACAGCCATCCCAGTTTATCTGATGACCTGTCTCCGTTGAGTGCCTGGCTAGATTTGATCTATGTGTATGTCTATATTTGCATGCAGTTTTATGTTCTCCTCTACGTACTTTTATTGAACGTATGGTTTCACCTATATACCTGAGTTTGCAAACTTTACATGATATCTCAGGAACCCCTGATGTGTTGAGCGGTTCTATTTTTTCTTGCTAATTAGGTAGCTTATTGCCGATTGTAACTGACTGTCTAAAAACTGCTAATATCCTAATTTTATACTTAATTTAGAATCTGGTACAACTAAAGTTCTATGCTTATCTTCATTTTGCTTTTCTAAATCTCTTACCTGTTTCTCTTGGGTTACTTTTCTATTGAATCGCAATATCGCCTCGTTTATGATTTTCACAGTCAATTTCTCCCGATAACCATTTATCCTGAATATGTCTTTCAATTTCATCAGTTCTTTGTCCATTTATTTTAAATCCACTTTTTAAGACTTCTAATTACCATGTATTTTAGAATGTCCATTTTCATCCCAAAAGGGTGATGAGAGTAATAATTCAGTAGGATACCAGAATAAGCATCCTTCCTATAAATATCTTTTTCTAATGTCTGACCAATTCGTTTTAATTTTACATCTTCTTTCCTTTCTTGTTCCAATGTAAATTTTACCTCTCCCAGTTGATTAGCTAAATACAGATAATTCTCCAACTCATTATCCGCATGATTCCAAATTAAGAAGATGTCATCTAAGAATCTTAAATATAAGCTTGGTTTGAGGAGAGATCTGAATAACAGATTGTTTCCAAATAATGCATGTAAATGTTAGTGACTGGGACCGATAATGGTTGGCCCATAGGAACACCTTTAACTTGTAGGTAGAATTCATTTCTAAATATAAAGTATGTAGAGGACATACAAATTTTAAACATTTCCGTAATACTCCTTATCATCATTCTACTACCTAATATTTCATAGTATTCCGTTAAACAACGTTGGACACACTCTACTGCATCCTGCACCGATATGTTAGTTTACATCGATACCACATCCAGGCTTGCCAGTTTATCATTTTATAATAATATTTCTTAATAATGTCAATAAAGTGATAAGTGTTCTTTAATGTATAATCTATAAAATAGGTGTATTTTCTTATTCTATAGCATCGAAATTTAGAGATTTTATAAGTTGGAGATTTGTGAACATTTACAACTGACTTAAGTGGATTATCTTTACTAAACCATACACTCTAGGAGGGAGTGTTTCCTTTTGTATTAATGAATTTCCAAGCACTGAATTTAATTCCCCAGACCCAATCATTTGATTGATTGAAGCTTTAACCTCACACTGTAACTTATCTCTTGGGTCATTATTTGGTTTATTATAAACTCCTTTATTATTTAATTTCACATACATTTTATCATTATAATCCCTCCGATTCACTAGCACTGTTGCTCCACCTTTATCTACTTTAAGGCATATTACCTTATTAGATTGTAACACGCGGCTCCGCGTTACAACCCAACAAAGTTTAATTTTGACAAATATAGTTCTCTTTAAGGTCACATAGGCTAATCCTGGTTTTACACGATATTTCTCGTTACTGTGATTTTAGCAAGAATCTCTGTTAGTTTCAAGCTGTTCTAATTGAGATTTCTTGAATTGCAAATTTAATTGTAATTAGTAGGTTTTGTTTAACAAAAGTTGACACATCCGCGCGTAATACGCCGGTAGCATGCAGTAGATTGATGTGATTTATCGCCCAAAGCTAGGATTTATATATTTTGCGTGATCTAACAATTTCTACATAACCACTAACAGTTCAATTAAGACTCTCTGGATTTAAATTTTGTGTATTTCTCATCATTTATCTGAAATCCTACAGTTCAGTGGATTAATGTGATTTAACACTCAAAACCTAGCATACCGTAGATAATTATAACAACGCAAAACATGGATTTATATGTTGTGCTCGTTGTGTCTACATTTATACGATTATTATATTTGCTTTGCAACATTTTGTTTAATAAATAATCACTTTGTGCATATCGTTCTCACATCACATTTCGCGAATGGACCAGAGATTAATCATGAACGCGGATCGTAATATCATCTACCAGATATTAGATAGGAGGGAAATATCGCACTAAGTATACAACTAGATCGCATAACCTCTGATATTAACTACAAAAGCTCCTACATAAATGGTGCTTCTTTCCGTCGAACACACAACCAACAAAGAATTAATCAGCATCTGCCTTTTAAAATATCTAGCACACGCTAGTTTTTCCACTTGTCCAAGCACTTTGGATGAATGCCACGCAAGAGTGAATCCGATAAATCAGGGAGAACACACAAGAAAATAAATCCAGAGCCACAAATCACACCGAACCACCCTCTCGAGATCTCAATTCTCGAAGACAGCCACACGATGACGGGTGAGGACGATGTGGCACTGCCATCTTTACTCCACAGCAAACACACAAGATGACGTCCAGCTCAGGAAATGCAGGAAGTCCGGTGGCGTGCCCAGCAACAAGCTGCACCACCACATGGACCCAGTACAAGATATGCCAATTCGAACCAGACTACCTTGACAAGAGGGTCGACGATGATACTTTATTGGCCAAGGTGTCCAATATAACTGACGAGAGTTCAATTTCTTTGAGGGCTCGAGAGACAATCCCATTGTCTTTCAGATAAGGACTCAAAGGCGTGACCAGCGTCAACCACCGTTCCGAAACAGCACCAGGAGGTCGACGTCCACAGGCCGGGCCACAGTTATACAGATACCGGCGGAGTAGTGTCCGAATTACTGCAGCTACGGCCACTGCAAACGCTATTAACTCAGAAATGGCTACACATTCCCACGCACAGACGCGACGTTCAAGTGGGTGCGGTCACTTTCGACAACTCAGGATGATCCGCCCATGGACGGTTCGGAAAACTGCTGGGGTCAGTTTGATCTGCGGCAGTAGAGGCTGATCACCCCAAAATTGTTGGCCGCCCGACGTCTGATGGCTCAAAGCACGTTGCTTTCGCGGTAGAGCGCAATCAAACTATTGTCTTTACAGCGATGGATCCAGTCAAGTCAGGTTTCAATCGACCAAATGCATGCAACCAGTCTCATCGTTAGTTGCTACTATCAACATCTTTCCTCATCCGTGATGCAAATTCTTGCGAGTTATTTCTCGTAGGCACTGGATCAGATGTCAGCCTATTCCGCCACAAATATTTCGAACCCACCCACCTCGTCAACACCAGCAGTCTTACCTGCGCCAATGGCTCCAGCATAGCGACGTTTGGGGTACGAGTACACACAATATCGCTCTCCAACTCAAAACAATGTTTCAAGTATCCGTTCATCAAAAAACATCATTAGACGTGTCTTACTCGAAAATTTTGACCTCACTATACGTCCAAAAACAAAAGGGATACGCACTGCTGACAGTCAGTGGCTATCATCAGCGCTAAAACACATGACTCGTGCCAAGCAGTCTCATCTATTTCAGATAATTCCTCCAGTTCCTCATGTACCACAACTAGATGATGTTCTCAAGTGACATGAAGAGGAAGCGTGCCATCACAGCTCATCGCATCATCTTATCGAAGGCACTTCCTCATCCTCACAGAGCACGTCCATTGGCACCACAAAGCAAGAATTCGCCATGCTACGCAAACAAGGCATCTGTGCAAGATCCAGCTCACCATTTGCTTCGCCTGTAGACTTAATACCAAAAAGTGAACCCGGAACATACAAAGTGTGCGGGGATTAACGTATTCTCAATTCTTACACACAGTCTGATTCGTACATCCTGCCAAATTTAGCTGACCTATTCAGATCTGCTATCAGACATATTGTTTACTCAAACCTCGACCTAATCAAAGCTTACTATCAAGTACCAATGAACAAAGACTCCGTTTCCTATACTGCACTCAGAATCATCGGAGGTGGCCCACACGAATATCATTATATGCATCTCAAACATTTCAACGTGTTATGGACGAAATACTAGATGGTCTATAAATTGTAATTCCCTACTTAGATGACATTCTTTTATTCTCCAACTCAATGTCCGAACACATGCAGCATATTGACATTCTGCTCGCACATCTAGCAGACTATGGCCTCCAGCTTCAAGGCAACAAACGTGTCTCTGCGCAAGCATCAATTTGATTCCTCTGTCATCAAATTTTCGAGAAAGGAATGACACCTCTTCTTGCTAAGGTTCGTGCAATTCAAGATCTACAGCCTACAACCACCGTTCGAGGATTACGACGATTCATAGGCAGGATGAACTACTATTCTCGATTCGTACCTTACCTTTCCAAGATTTGGGCACCTTTTTACAAATATCCCGTGCCAGAAAGCCGTTTTGTCAAAAAATCACAACCGATTCAACGTGAACGACATGCAGGCTTACAAGGATGCCAAAAGAGCCTTATGAAAAGCTACCATGCTACATTCTCCTGTTTCGTCTCAACCTTTTGAATTAATAGCTGACGCATCCGACGTTGCCACAGGCGCAGTACTTCAACAGTCCACCAATGGCGTACACCAAACTATTGCGTTCTTCTCGCAAAAACTACATCCTCGCGAGACGCGATATGATACATTAGGGAAAGAAAAACTCGCAATCTACTGGTCGATCCTACATTTCTACACCTATCTGGATAGCCAAAAGTTCAAGATCTACACCGACAACCAATGCTCAGAGGAAGGAACGAGTATTTATATTCACGACGGGTCAACTCGCAACTTACGAATATGAATATGAAGTCACTCACGTCAAAGGGTCAGAAAACGTAGTCGCAGACTCCCTGAGCCGTCCTGTAGAACTCTGTGCCTCTATCCTGTGTCCTTCACCTATAGGGACTCAGGAATTACAAGGAACACAGCAAGATGACCCATCACTTCTTACATTTCATGTCAAACGCCTGAAAACACTTGATTATAATGGAACTCTGCTGCAGTGTGAAATAATTGGCGTGGGCTTTCCTTCGTTTATGCCTGAAAAACTCCGTCACAAGATCTTCGAGGTCTACCTTTCAATGAGCCACCCATTTGGCGAAGACTCAGTGGAATTTTTATCCAGAACTTATTTTTGGCCTGGCATGCGGCGAGATGTCAAGAAGTGGTCAAAACGATGTATAGATTGTCAGAAGTGCAAAGTGACGAGACACACCAAAACGGCGCCACAATTCATCCAAGTGCCCAAAGTCCGGTTCACACACCTACACGTTGATCTGGTAATCTTAACTGCCGTGAACAATATACGCTATCTACTGTCAATACGGGATCACACCACTCGATGGTATGAAGCAATACCACTGCCAGACATGAAGCTAGACACTGTCAGTTATGCGTTAAAGCTCAATTGGTTCGCTCGGTTTGGTGCTCCAGCTGTAGTGACAACTGATAGTGGCGCACAGTTCCTCGACAAAGAATTTGCTGCCGCACTAAAATACTATGGTGTCAAACCCTCCGTGACCGCGGCTCGTAATCCTAGAGCAAATTGTTTCGTCAAAAGGCCACACCGGGAACTGAAAGCGGCGTTCATGGCTAGCCGTGAAGAAAATTGGCTTCCGACTTTGCCGAAAGTACTCCTGTCAATGCGTACAAGACCTCGAGAGCCGATCAAATGTAGTTCCGTTGAAATGGTATTTGGCGAATGTCTACGGCTGCCTGGTGAACTAGTCCGATCACGCACTGAAACTGCGATAACGATACACGATCCGGCATTCATGTTTCAACTTCGCATTTACCTACAGTATAACGCTCAGAATAGGCCGATCTGTCCTACATATCAGCAACATGGTCCAATTGATTATCGAAAAGATTTTGATGTCTACAAATGTTTCTTCATCAACATCGACATGGATAACAGGATTCTAGCCAAACCAAAGCGCGGTCCTTATCGTGTGTTAGATCGACGTCAGAATAACATCATAACAAATTAGTTCAGTTGTGACCAGAAGGATAAACCAAAGGCAGCATGAACGGAAAGTATAATCTCATGCACATTCGTTTCGTGCGAAACGAATGTGCATGAGATTATACTTTCCGTTCATGCTGCCTTTGGTTTATCCTTCTGGTCACAACTGAACTAATTTGTTACTAGGTTCGCAAAACCTAACACATACTTGCATATATATTAGTTCTTCGCAACAAACAGTATTTAACTGTAATATATTGAATTGAATGATGTCATGCTTACCACGAAATGTGATAACTGATATCGATGAAGGCCAGAGTGTATGGTTTAACTGGAGTAACAGGTGTTCGGAAATTGTTGTAATTCTCAATTTGGGTGAACTTTAGCATAAATTTATATCCATCAGGTTGGTATCATGTACCGACTCGGAAACCATAGTGTTAGTATCCGGTACTCATCGATTTCAAAAAAGGTATCAGTTACTAACACAATGGCCATAGTGTTAGTATCCTTTACAGACTCGGTATATATATTATATAGTGTGAGTTAGCATTGAAGTCGTATTGTCGTTGACTTCAGATTATGTTAGCTTCACTATTACAGGTTTACACATTCGTCTAGGAGATTGTACCGTCCTATTATTCCACATTCTTCTACCGAATATATAGTGGTTAAAGGGCGTAATACCGGCTCCTACTGATGAGTCGCCAGTAAGCACGAAACGAATGTGCATGAGATTATACTTTCCGTTCATGCTGCCTTTGGTTTATCCTTCTGGTCACAACTGAACTAATTTGTTACTAGGTTCGCAAAACCTAACACATACTTGCATATATATTAGTTCTTCGCAACAAACAGTATTTAACTGTAATATATTGAATTGAATGATGTCATGCTTACCGCGAAATGTGATAACTGATATCGATGAAGGCCAGAGTGTATGGTTTAACTGGAGTAACAGGTGTTCGGAAATTGTTGTAATTCTCAATTTGGGTGAACTTTAGCATAAATTTATATCCATCAGGTTGGTATCATGTACCGACTCGGAAACCATAGTGTTAGTATCCGGTACTCATCGATTTCAAAAAAGGTATCAGTTACTAACACAATGGCCATAGTGTTAGTATCCTTTACAGACTCGGTATATATATTATATAGTGTGAGTTAGCATTGAAGTCGTATTGTCGTTGACTTCAGATTATGTTAGCTTCACTATTACAGGTTTACACATTCGTCTAGGAGATTGTACCGTCCTATTATTCCACATTCTTCTACCGAATATATAGTGGTTAAAGGGCGTAATACCGGCTCCTACTGATGAGTCGCCAGTAAGCACGAAACGAATGTGCATGAGATTATACTTTCCGTTCATGCTGCCTTTGGTTTATCCTTCTGGTCACAACTGAACTAATTTGTTACTAGGTTCGCAAAACCTAACACATACTTGCATATATATTAGTTCTTCGCAACAAACAGTATTTAACATCATAACATAATGGCAAAGCTGAATCTGTCTCCAAACACAGATTATACCTGTCCAACGTTGATCCAAATGACCCGCTCTTCCACGATGTTGAACTATCAGGCGGCGAAAAAACGATTATTCCACCCCCAGACATTTTTGCTGACCACGAGCTGACGCCCAACATCTCACCAGCAATTGAGCCAACAGACTCCGGCACGCCGCCGCGAGATATATAGGAACCAGAGTCAGTGTCGACAGAGCCAACATCAGTGTTTACTCGTTGCGGCAGAGCCGTAACACCTCCTGTAAGGTAAGCCCCCTTCAATTTGTACTAATTTTCACTGTCGGGGGTGTATGCAACACGCGGCTCCGCGTTACAACCCAACAAAGTTCAATTTTGGGCCTGGCAAAATTTTAATATTTTTAATTTCACTTTAAGACCAAAATATATCCTGCTTTGTTTGAGCTTCAATAGAATTTCCTTTATAAATATGGTTAATATTCGATTGTGCAAATTTTGTCTTGGTTTTTTCAGATTTCGTGTCCTTTTTACTCATTTTGTAGTACTTGCAATTGCATTTGCACATTAAACTCAACAAAACTGAGAAAAACCTTTTCCAAAGTATAGAGTAAAATATTACAGAATCAAACTATCACACATAGGTCGGTAAAATCTTGAACTTCCTTCATCTTCAGATGATGTAATTTTTGGCCTCAATTGATGGGTTCTCACTTGTCCCTTCTTCTTTAAACCTTCAATTAGCTGATTGTCTGAAATGACGTTGGATCAAGATTTTCCATTGTTCTTTGTCCTAATTTTCGAGACTTCATTTCCAGTCTCATCTTCAGGGTTGACACAATACGCACAGGAGTAAAACACAACTTGTGACAAATGTTGTGTTTTACTCCTGTGCGCTATTGTGTCAACCCTGAGAATGAAAGTCTCGAAAATTAGGATAAAAACAATGGAAAATCTTGATCCAGCGTCATTTTCAGACAATCAGTAGTGAATGCTTAAAGAAGAAGGACAAGTGAGAGCCCGGCCAGAACCAAAAATTACATCATCTGAAGATGAAGAAGTTCAAGATTTTGCACCGGACTATGGTGCTCCTTGTCACTAAGCAAAATGCGGTCAAATCCGAAACAAAAAGGACAGCACTGAGACAACAAATACATTTTTAAAACTATCACACAGTTCGTATACATACATAATCACTTGAAATTGAGCCCTAAAAATAGAGATGGAAAGCTGTAGTTAAATGAATAAATAACAGATTTAAACCACATTCCTCATGCGATGCTTCTGCCGAAGCACATTTCAACGTTATTAAAGAATCAATAAGGAAAACAGTACTGTATTTTCTCCGACAAAAATAAAGTATCATATATTTTTTCTTAATTTGTAAAGAAAGACATATCCTTGGCAAAAATAATGTGATCTCTGCAGAGCTAAATTATGATATTTGTTAAGGGAAAGAACTTCCATTACAAATCTATCAATATGTGTTCCTTTATTTTTGTCGGAGGAAATAACTTCCTCTTCAGATTCAATTAAAGGTCACCACCATCGTGGCTGGTTAGAATGAATTTTATTTAAATAGGAAATATATTTTTAATTCTAGAGCATATTTTTCTAAATATTTTCGTGTATTTATACTGTTGAATTGCGTGTAATTTCAGTTTTTGTATTTTGTACCTGTCTTGCGCGATCTATTCTATTGACTTATAGTAGCCATTTTGTTTCTCTTAACAATTTAAAAATTGTTGATCCTTACAGTATACTACTTTTACATCGAGATTCCTTTTTCATTTCTGCATATTTGGATTGGCCAGTAACAAGTAATTCACATAATCTGGTTTTCGTTCAATTCTTGTTTCAGGTTAAACATAAGTTTTGCAGTGCATCATAAAAGGTAGACAGTACTTTGCGTATTAGTTGGTTAAATATTCATACATATTTGTGATTAGACGAAATAAAATGTTTCACTTGCTTTCTAAAGCCCTTGATGAGTGGTGCTGATGATCTGTGGTGACACCAGGATGGTTGACGAAAGTAGAAATCCGATTAATAAATTAATTGAATACGTATATCTTGGTGCGAAGAAACAAGAAGATTAGCGTGACTGACGTCTAGCTGAGTTAGTGACACAGCGTGGGTAAACGCAATTAAAACAGCAGCCGTAGATAGTCAGTGTTGCAGAAAGGCGACAGCAATTTCGTATGGCAAACAGGTCAGAGTGTGTTTCGACGGATACGCGTTATATGCACTTAGATAATAAATTCAGGTCGCACATGATTGGTTTACGGATTGCTCGCACTCATTCGTCTAGCGCCATTAAATTTAATTGTCTAATAATTTGAATTAAGTTACAACAAGTCTGCAAAATAATTTGAACCATTGCACTCTGAATTATATTGTAAAAAATTAAAAACTGTGTGAAACTTGTAACGGCTCAGATTAATTCACCAACATATTTCCTAAATCAAATTCAAATTTCATTACGCGGTACCAATTAAAACAAGCAAAATTTGATGTTAACAAATGGTGGGCGACCTTGCGCCTGCACAAGTGTATAAGCACGGTGCTTTTACCATGCATTATCACACACTTGACATTTTTGACCTGCGCGCTTCGGGGGATTGCTGTCGCTCTCTCTAGTTTACTGTTCACCTACACTGACTTCAGGACTTTCGTTCATCACACTGTGTCACCTAGTCACTTGGACTTCAGTTATGCCAATATTCTTGTTGCTCCACAATTATTCATACGTGATCGATTACCTTTCAATTGGACTTCTAAGTGTGCCAGCGACCACGGTGTTTCCGCAGATCTTTAGCAAGACAATTCTGAGCCTTCGAACAGCAATTCACCTCTCTGGTTTCGACAACTCTAATTATCCCGGTGCATCCACAGGAAGGAACACCATCCAATTAACCAGAGCAGCCTCAAGAATCTAGACGTACTTCAAGACATTGCAACACTACCAAACTTTCTCGGCATTTGCCGGGGAACGCAATCCCTTCCCTGATTAGGGCCACCGACATTAACTGTCTCTCATTATCTACGGCTTTTTTACTATTTTGTGACGTTGCACGGCATTTACTTGCAGCCGAAGCTTTTACAAGTTTAAATGAAATAATAACGTGTAACAAAATAAGAATCTCAGTTATCTGTAAGGGCCTTAATATAATCAGTGTTATACCCACCTCTCAACTCGCAACCTAAAGAAAATCTCATAGACGCCAGGTTTACACATTCAAGACTGCTAAGACAATCGTTAAAATTAGAGAAACTAGGTTGGCTGTTTGACCTTTTTGATCACCCGTCTCAAAATTCAACCGTAGATCAGCTATCCTAAGAATATCGGTCATGTGCTCTACGTCCTTAGTTTTATAGCTTTTATCCATCTCGTCATAATAAGATTTATCATAAACAAAATTCTTTAATGTTGACATATGATAGCTTTCTGTCTCGCTGATTTCCATAATGCACTTAGACGAAAGGAAAACCTTAAAATAGCAAAAATATATGAAATTACCTGAGGTTAAATTTGACAATACACGCGAGACGAATTAAAGTAACATTGCAAGTAACGTATAGTCAGGTTTCTCTCAAGAGAACGAGTTTATTGTTATATGCAGCGTACCCAATAGATAACAGCGAAACAATCTTAAACCATTCGAAAAAGAAATGTAATTTTTTTTAAAAAACCTAAACTTTCGTTAGTGCAACCAGTGGAAATGTCAAATATACAAAAATAAAATTATGTGTTTTTATAAGGGTAATTATTAATCTCTACATCCTGCTTAATGATTTTAACTTATCAGTCCAGGTCAAACGTAGATATTGTGATTTCTTAACTACACTTGCAGCATATATCAATATTTTCCGTTTTGTTTTTATTTTATCCAAGCTTTGTTGAACGATATTTGTAATTTAATCACTGAGTCATCAAATCCTCAACATTATTAATTTATTTTCATGTTTGAATTTTACATTGGTTGTTTATACAAATGTTACTACTCGACTGCGTTCTTTCAAATAAAGAAGAGACCAATATCCACTACGATGTATCATTTCTTATTCCTTATTTGTCTTTTCCTCCAAGGGAGATTATACAAATTTCTACGTGTTTCATTGATTTTGAAGAATTAAGCTGATTCTGTGATTCCATTGTCTGAAGAGATTTAATCATCCACGCCAACTTACCTTCGTGCAGTTTAAAAGTCCGTAATGTCTTATCTTGTCATGTAACATCTGCTTCATTCATTGATCATAAACGTACGACAAAAAATGAAGCACTACTTTTAGGGCGCGCAGTTCAAGTTTTCGTTTATCGTCATTTACCCGAGCTCTCGCAATTCGACGTATTGAATATCATGTTAAACAAATTATAAACAAGCAAGAAAACTTCGACAAAAACGTATTAAAACGACTCTCAACTTACGTCAGAAATTCGCAATCAACATAAACTAACTTTTCCATAAGTCTAAAATATCAAACATAATCTGCTCGGGCTCGGATGACTCCAACTTGGATTCGGTATCTTTCCCAGAGATCGAATTCGCATTATTGAGTAATGACATATGCGGTAATGTCTTAATTTTATCAGTTTCAACCGCGGCACTGTTCATTCTTATCCTGTCTTAAATCTGCAAGGGCTCAGTAGTTCCCCATATTCTGTTTAACCAGTTGTGGAAAACTAGTTCTCGCTACTTAAATATGCCGTTAATATGGTAAAAGTAATTAACAATCCAGCGCCGACCAGCCCTTCCACATCTACAATCACTTAGCTATTATCTTCGCTGTACTCTTTAATCCGTCTTAAACTCAATCCTGATGCGGCTCGTTTGGAAAAGCTTCGCTCCGATTACATCGCTACTTTCAAGACCGCAAATTGTTCCCTAGATATTGAAATGATTGACTTGTTCAGGAACCTAGGCATATATTTTACTAACTCGTTAGATTTTCACCTATATCTTAACCAAAGATCGGCGTAACGTTTCAAATGGGTCCATTTGATATGCGTCAAGTTACAAAACCCTTCTATGCAACTCACTTTATTCAAAACATCCTTGCCGTTACTTGCTTAATTTGCTCATCCTAACCATACCTATTCCACACGCAATTGCAACTTTTAAATTCAACCGAACCATACCCCCGCCATCTTTAACAAAATCTAACTCATTTCCAAAGTCACAAGTGTATTCAGCACACTAACCTCGAAGAAGAAACTCTTACCAAAACATGAATTTAAGAAGGCGATTAATCTGCACTTCTTTAACAAACTCAAATGTGAGAATACTGGCCGTAAGTGCAACTTGTTTCTCTTGTACTCGTAATACGATTTTTGCCTATATGTAAATTTCCACCCCATTCATAAGTTTCGAGACATGAAATTACTTTGCGTTTTGACACTACAATAAGAGTCTCACTAGAGACTAAACATCACCAAAATTCATTTCCAGGTTTACTTATTACAATTGTATATTGCTCTGATATAATTGCTGTACTTAAGCATTTTCATTCTTGTAAATTTGTTTCTATAGAACAATAACAGAATACATACCACAAATTTGCTGCAAGCACTTTTGTACCTCAAATTCAACTAATCCATCGTTATCGTTTTTGGTAAACAATAGCTAGTCACTAATTCACTCACTTATATACAATTCTATTTTTTAACTTATATCTCGATCGTTTCAATTCTTGGGATAGGTAGCATTTGTTGTCAAATAAAATTTTATTATTTAAAATATTGAAATAATTTCTGAAGTATTCCTTATTTAAATCCTTTTGTGTATTTTTTGCTATTTGTAGGCGCCTTCAGTTGCCGTATTTCTGTTCTGCTGCGCAGTCTGTTTTTTTTAGCACAGTCGGTTCTCTTGCTTCGAACTTTATTCCTGCTTTAATAACTTTACAAGATAATTAAAATCTTTGTAGGAATGTGTACCTTGTATAGCGAGGGATGTCGGTTTTAAATTGGGAGAGACTAAGGAACCTGAATTAGTCAATAGTAAACGTTCATCTAATCAAATTGGAATTTTAACCACGATGGATCATTCAATGTTCATTAGAAATAACGAGTGTTTCTTACATTCAATCGGGTACGGTATTGTCATCTGAGAAGTTAAGGATAGTTTGTAGGACATGAGCCCCTACAATCATAACAAATATGGTGCCGCCATTGTCAAAAGTTATTATACCAACTAATACCAATTTTAAAGCTTCATTTCAACTAACCTTAATTTTTTAAATATAATTGAAGGAGTAATACATCACCTGGACTCCAATTTACGGCTTGACTTTGATTCCCGCCAACATGGATCTATGAAAGGAAGCTCATTCGTCACAAAAATTCTATCCACTTGGAAGCATGTAATAAATCTTCATGAGAAAAATGGACTCACTAATTGTCTTCGTTGATATCTCAAAGTGTCTGTCTATATATTTTGATTCCTTTATGAAAGTGATTAGTTCATATGGGACATTTGAAGAAAAAAGTGTTAAAAATCTGTCATAAGGCTGTATTTAAATATATTTATTATCGTGATGCTGGTATTAATGACATTTTTGTGAGCAAGATAAAATATGAAATCAAAAAACCAAGAAAAATCTTTTATTATGCATTTTACACTGAGAGACATACTGTAAAGATAGTCGGCTGCGCTGAGAAAGAATGGGCAATAATTAAAAAGTAAATATTGGCAACTTATGTTCAACCTTTAATATATATCATTCAAACTAATCCATTATTGGAATACTTAGCAGACTCTTGGAGCTCAATGAAAATATCTTTACCATACATCCAAAAAGCTGTATAATGGAAGGTTGATAAATGAATGTTTCCTGGTTTATAGACTGCTGATAGTTTGCAGTTAAGTTTTCTGGATATATAAACATATATATATAAACATCAATCACATTATTTGTACATTTGTTAGTATAAACTAAGCAGTTTATTATGCAGTGAAGTCAGTTCATCCAGTAGACCGGTTAGGTCCTTATTCGGAACTCTCCACGTATTGTCCAGAAGTTGCCGCGTGTTAACTGCAGTTTGTTTCTTAGTTTTAGGCTACATAAATGGCTGAAATTATAGCCTTTTGTATATTGTTTCGTTCCTCAAAATGAATACTAAATCATTGGACTCTTCATTCCATTGCGTTTAGGATCTACATATGTTGACAAAATATGGCTTTACTCTATAAATTGTAAACTATGTTCTTGCCTATTTACGTATATAGTTAATCTGCATGTTTGAAATTCGTAAAAATATCTTTCTATTATGTAATATTTAAAACAAAATTATATCTATTTCAATACCTAACGAGTAACATCTTACGGACGGTAACCCTAAATTGAGTGCGCGATTGTTATTTGTTTGGACGATTTTGCCGTTTTATACATTATAACGATTAATTTATAATTTGGGATATTTTATTTATCGTTTATTTTCCTGTGCTATTGCACATATTTATAGGAACTAGTAATCGTTGTCATATAGCATATATACCGTATTTCATTAAATTTGATAGGTCATATGTTATTTGACTCCAAATGAAGCATTTTAATTCAAAGTTATTTTCAAATTCAAATTTTAATTTTAATTTTTAACTAATCATTTTGTATTTCATTGGTATGTGTAAGCTCTGTCTATTAAAATTATCTATGGAATAACCGGGAACATTTGGTGTGATGTACATGCCAACATAGCGTAAAAGAAAAACTTTGTCAATGAAATATCTCTGTTGAATCACCAATGCAAGTAAGGATGACGTGGTTAGCCGGTTACCATAAGAGGAGTTGTTTAATAACTATGCGATAAATCCAGAATATATCTTTAATGGGCAACACATAATTCGTTTATCCTGTCGTAAATAATAATTCTGTACTTATTTGGCTTTAGTTCAGACATGTGCCATAAATCTTGACAATCCCAGCACTTATTTCTTCCTTAAATGAAACAAAAAAAAGCACATTTCGACTCGAATGGTCTAATTATTACTGTAAGGCATAACCTTAATCAAAATTATTAACTGGTGGATATCTTACAATAGATCAATTATTATTGCTATGATTTAAGACCGTAATTATGTATAACTGCACTTGGTTGGATTGCTCTCATCAAATTCGCCCATGGAACGATAGGCCTTTAATTCATCTAGACCTTCGTTCACGTCATTAATCTAGTTAAACTATGATATGAAGCGCGCCAAAGTCCTACAATTCTCCATGTTAATTACTTTAATGACAAAATTTCTTTCTGTGATACTCTTGACCATATACGGTCCTTTGAAACATGGAGTTAGTCAGTTCTTCCGATTTTCATTAGCTATATAAGCATGCGATGCAGATCGAAGATCGGAGGACGCAGCATTATGTTTTTACTTTTCTTTTCTGTCAGAGCTAAACGACAAATTCTATCTCTTAGTACTTTAACAAACCAAACTATGTAACTAGAATCCTAAACAAGACTACTTTTTTGTGTCTAGTAAAAGATCCCCAGACAGCTCTCCACACACCAATTCCGTTTACGAAGTTCTTAATTGTATCCTATATCAGTTTCGGATAGCGGACAACACTATTGGAAAATCGTGTACCCAGCTCGTTACATTAGTACACTTCATCGCAGTTTTTAGTTCACAATACAGCCTTTTGACCATCCAATTTGTACGTTAATTTTACGCTCTAGTATTCAGTACATTCATTTCCATTATATTGAGAGATCTCATGAAAATAAACTAACTAACTACCGCGATCACTTGTAACACTTACCGGTACATCAGAACGCGTTATCGAATTATGTGTGAACGTGAATATGACTTTTATCGCGGTTTGATCCTCCAAAGTCGTTACTTCAAATTGACCAAATACCATCAACCATTGTTAGCAAATATTTTTTACCGTTAACTTTTGGTATCTAGACAATGTCTCTATGTATACGTTTGAACTTTTCTGTTGGTATTCAAATATACAGTATCTTGGTTCTGACATTTCTCCAAACCTTACAGGTTTGGCATTTGGCATAGACTCTTACCCAAACCCGTATGTCTTTAGACATAAGCGGCCATACATATCTGTCAGTAATTAGTCGAATAGTGGCTTTTACGGATAGATGTCTCAAATTGTGTAGTTAATAAATTATTTTGGCGCGTAACTCCAACAGAACATATGGTCAGGGTTGGTCTCTGAACGTTCCATATAACAACCACTTGCCACTTAGGAGTTTGAGAGCATATCTTGGTCTCAGCCAATTTTAACGTAAAGGGATCCAATCCTTGCGTTTCCTTAATTTACCCGACTACATTTTTGGGAGAATCATATAGATTCTTCAACGGACCTTGGCGTATCAGCTTGACGTTTGCTTTGTTCTGTCTGCTAATTGCATCAGCTACCACATTCTCTTTACCAGCAATATGAGAGACAGTGAAGTCTCGTGGTTTTACCAAGTATATTTATCAATGGCTTGTGATCTGTCAATAATTTGAACTTATGACCATCTATATAATATTTAAAATATAGCACTGCATCATACACAGCAAGAAACACTTTACCAAATGTATCATACGGTTTTCCTTGGACATGAAGTTTTCGGCTATAAAACCCAATTGGCCTTACTATATTCTTGTCACTTTGTTGAACCACAGCCCCTATTGCAAAATCTAAGGCATCTGTGATTAGCTCAAATGGCTACTTCCAATCTACAAGTTTCAAAGTGGTTATGCCACTCAACATTTCCTTAGCCCTATGGAATTGTTCGCAGTCTTCTTAACTCAAATTGATAGGCTATGACTTCATGATCGTGCTTTTCTCACGTGTGAAATGGCATGTTAGTGACCCTAAAATTTTAACTATACATGGAATAAATCATCGATAATAGTTGATCATGCCCAAGAACCTTTGCATCTGGTGCACAGTCCGGGGTTCCGCTACGTCCTTGATGGCTTATATTTTATCTTCCAAAGGTTTAATTACATCTTCGGATAGCATCCAATTTTACTCTTATTTTGTTTGACTACTAATCCATATTGTTCCCAAGTGGTCAAACCCGTTTCCAAATGCTTACGATGATCCTCACGCGATCGATCGAAAATACTTATGAATTCTAAGTACACCCTCGCAAATGAATAATTCTGTAGGACTTCTACAGTCAAACGCTGGATCGTCTGACTTGAATTTTTTAACCCAAAAGGCATTCGAAAAAAAAATAATGCAGTTCTTCTCATGGAAATTTCTCTTTGGTGAGTGGTAAAGTGTTTTCCTCAATCAGTATCTGAGAGTATGCTTTCTGGAGATCTAAAATTGAATAGAACTTATAAACGATTATGTGTCAGTGCAGAGTGCTCTAGTTATTGAAAGGATAAGAATCATCCTAGTCACTGATTTTAATAAACGATAATTGCCCGAAACACTTCATTGTCCCTATGCAGGTTTTAGAACCCCTACTATTAAGGAAGCAATATTGGAATTTGACCTCCTACAAATTCTCTCTTCGTGCAATTGGTAAAATAAATCAACAGCAGTTTGTTGTTTGTGTTGTGCCAACGGTTGAGCCTTAGGTGAACATGGGAACGGAACCACAAATTCCCTTTGGTGCTCTACTCGTGTCTTCAATCCATTTCGTTTGGCACTAAAAGGTTGAAACACAGCAAAATATTTCTTGATGATATCAGAAAAGTCATTTTGCGGATACAGGACGGGTTAAACGAACTGTTCTAACCGTTCGAGTATCAGACTCAGTGTGTGTTATCTCGTGCACGCCTTATCCGATGGCTCTTGTCGTCGGATCTAATGACAAGTAATCCATCTCAATGATATGGTCCTCGACATCGGCTCCCAGAAAATTACATTTAAAGGAAGATTTCTGTCCCATAGTTACCGACAGTTCTTTCATCCCCATAACTCCTATCGGACTACCATTTGCGCCCAATAGGTGATAATCAAATGAGGAACAAACTACTGCCACCAAATCTTACCTAACTAAGCTTAATTCTGCACCCGTGTCTATAAGAGACTCCAGACCATTCAATTCATCTAGAATGTTAAATTTATTGCTGGATAATGCAGCAACGTTTACAAGATCTCCGCTTAAAGAGAATCTAACCCTCTTGCCATCTGCATTGGTGCCATCCTCTCTTGTTGCATTATTTTATTTAAAAGACATCTTAGATGGAGGTGTTTCTTTAAGCCCCTTTAGCAATTGATTGTAAATTTTGTAAAATTTCGGAAAATAGAATAACTGCCCCGCAACATTTCCCATCAATTGAAGAGAGGTCGCTAAATTTCCAGATCTAGTTTCAAATTCATGAATCTTTCTTATTGAATTCATAAAAGCACCAGTCCATTGGTTCAAATGTAAAATTTTTATGCAATAACACATCCTCCGAGACCATAAAGTTTGCAGTGATACAAACTGTAATCTACTGGTGTATATGGTGCAGGAGACAGGGCTAATTTTTTCACAAATTTTCTTTGCACTGCTTCCGTCTTGGTGGATAAGCCCTTTTTTAATGGATTCCAAGTAGTGGCAGCATATTCTAGTATCGGTCTAATCCAAATTATATACATTTTAAATTTTATATCATTCGATAAGATATTTCTCTTTTTTAGTGCCCATCTGTTCTGAGCACTGCTTACTATCATCTCAATATGTCTCTCGGCAGAAGCTCTACATTGAATAGTTATGCCTAAATCCTTAATTTCTTGCTGAAGTTTGATCTCAAGAACATCATTAATCACAGCATTATGAAAATAAACATAATTAAATTCAGTTCTATTACCTATTTTAAAGCTCTCGTCTTTTTACTGTTTATTCTTAGCCCTAGTGTTATCAAATACCTACTTAGGTCATACAAATTTATTGTCACATTATATTTGGGGATGTCAACATTTTTTGGATCAATTAGAAAGATTATTTTTAAATCATCAGCAAATTTGCAAACTCGAACGTTAAGGATCTTAGTTTCTAAATGTGCAAATACGATTTTAAATAAAATTGGCCCAAAACTTTGATTTCCATATATATTCAATGCGGTTTGATCCTCGCTAGTCAGTTTGTCGTCGTACTCTGATGATGATCATGGAAGGTCGAAACGCGTCAGTGCGTTGCGGCTGGCGGTAGTTTTGTTATGTTGTTCGACGAATGGTTAAATACAATGGGATTGGTGTTTACTTCAAGTTCGCAAACTTGATTTAAAGAACTAAATAGATTGTACATAACTATCTCTATGTCGTTATGGCCAGTTGGGAGACTTAATTTGTAAATTAATTGAAGTAAAAGTACACAATATATTCTTATAGAGCAAAGTTCAATAGGTAAAACTATATTAATAATTTCATAACTTTTATGACCGTGGGTGGTCAGTAGTGAGGGGACTCCACTTGTACAAAATTCCCTAGAAACTCCATGAAATGTCACAATCTATGAATTTCAATGGAGCCGGCTTATCCTCCAAAAGGAGTCAGCCGCAGTAAAGTAAAGTAAAGTAAAGTAAAACTTTATCCTTGTGGAATTCCACTTGTTACTCGTTTCGATTTTGATATCAAATCATTTACTTGAATACTCATTCTTTGATTATATAAATAGTATTTAAGTAATCTAAAAATATTCGGATCAATATTCAACAAAATAATCGCATTTAAAATAGCATCAAAAGATATAGAGTCAAAAGCTTTTGAGATATCTATAAATACAATTAATGCATCTAACTTTTTCTCATCTAATGTAATTACATGTTTCCACATAGAAAGCATATTAGTAGTGTCGATCTATCTTTCGTAAAGCCATGTTGACATAAATCAAAATCAGCCGGCAACATACATTCTAAATGATCTAGTATCAATCGTTCTATTATCTTCAAAAATGAAGGGATAATAGAGATTAGTCTATAATCACTAGCGCACGTTGGCTTACTTACTTTTGGCAACGGTTTAGCTACTATCGTTAGAATATCGATTGGTAATATCCCATTCTTCAAAATTCTATTTATAAAATTGCAGAGCGCATTCATAAAAGTTAAAGGTAATTGAAGTAGGTTATCAATCGATATACCATAGTGATCTTTTTGTTTTTTGATTTTATTTTTGGCATTAATTTTATCAATGCATCACTGTCAATAGCAAGTCCTGGTTCCTGACCACTCGAAAGATCCATGAAATTGCTTTCATTCTGTGAATTACATATCAAATTGCCAAATACTTCATCCAATTCACAGAGAGATTCATATTCAGTTTTATCCACAGGTAATTTGAGCTTTAATTTATCTTTATATTTAATGTAGTCTGTGAGGAGTTTGTATCCTATGCACCGTTTTTGTGATTTTAGAATCAATTGATTATGGTAGCATGTTCTAAATTAAATGATCCTTGATCTTGATTTTCTTCAACTTTTTTGCTGTTGACAATTTCCATTGGAGAAACGTCCTGTCTCTGCAAATGAAGACTTTGTGGAAATTAGGATACTCTCCTTTCTCCTTATTAATATTTTCAACTTGCATGTTCGTCGGACACAACCGTCTTTGATCGTTCAGATCGATTGCCCACCCTGTAACATTTCGTTATATCGGCCTCTGTGGTGTCTCTGATTAAATCATTGACTTCAGCTATTTCATTAAAATTAAATAATATCATCTGATCCTGTTTGCCAATTCATGCCCAAACTTCATTGGCTAATATATTCAATATTTCTTCTACTGGAGTATTGTCTTTTGTTGATGTATTGCCTTCTATTGTTATATCCGATAACTCAATCCACGGCTGAACATCAACCCTTAATTTATAAACATTCTCATGTAACGCCTCGATCAATTCTTTAATTTTTGCGCATAAATTTGCATTTCTCTTGCAACGTCACAATGAATTGCCGACATATTGCGTAAAGAAAATTCAATTCGATTTGCGCTGCACCAATGAGAAAAAAGCGAAACGTGCCGTTAACCAATAGTGTGCAAGTAGCTATTACATGGCTATTACATGGCTATTTAAGCACTGTGAATTTACTATGCCGTTCAGTTGTTGCGTTTGCCTTCTGCTGTGCGTTTCTCCGACGTGCTGTCTGCTACCTTTCACATACGCTGATTTTTGGCCTTGCATCACCAACATTGGCAATATCATTCACGCCAATCATGTTGCTGTACAACTAGAGAGGCGAGCCAATTACCGTAGAACTTCAACGAAGTTACTCAGCGAGATTCCAACGCCACAACAGATCGAACCACAACCCAAGTCAACCCGAGCTGGTCTCAAGAGTCTAGGAGTACTTCCGGACACCGCTACACTTACGGTTCTCAGCATTTCCCAGAAAACACAAGACCGGCCCTGTTAAGGGCCCCCCAACAGTACTAACCTAGTATTTATGGCACACTAACCGAGTTTGCAACGTCAAACGACATTTACTTGAAGCTGGGGCGTTTACACGCCTTTTTGCTAAATCCAATTTTGATGCATATGCACTAACGACCGATTCTAGTTTAGACATCTTATTTTGAATTGTATTGTTTTCCTCCTTCAGCACTTCCATGGAATTCTGAAGGTCCAAAACAATTTTCTCAAATTTAGTATGCATTAAAGTCGGAGCCATTTCAAATCGCGCGTGTCACCTTGAGAATTCTATTAAAAGGCCATCCATCTGGCAACAAATTGATCCGTAGGGTCCATAATATGGTAAATTTCAATTAACAGATGTGAATCTCCTACCCAAGCTAAATAATTTTTGGATTTGTACGAAGGTAGACTGACAACGTTTGGACTGGTACGGCCGCCAGGCTCTATTCCTATTAGCTAATGATTCCCATACATGCCAAGTCTGAATCAGCATTAATGAGCT
The DNA here is from genome assembly GCA_029291075.1 of Eudiplozoon nipponicum. Classification (NCBI taxonomy): domain Eukaryota; kingdom Metazoa; phylum Platyhelminthes; class Monogenea; order Mazocraeidea; family Diplozoidae; genus Eudiplozoon; species Eudiplozoon nipponicum. The sequence continues at coordinate 62,207 of JAQBSW010001515.1, read as the reverse complement.
AATAGAAGTGAGATAGGACAATTTTCTCTTCCATATGAAATAAATTCATAGATACGACAACCTCAACAATACTCTGTGTCCAGAAATTTATGATTAGCTTCCATTTTAATATCTAGATTTATACTTTCTATAAATCAGTTCTACTTCTTAATTATTTGTTTACTGTAATAGTTAAGTTATATTTGTTTATAGAAATACATTGTCTAGTAAATAAATTTGTAAACATTTGCAAGGAAAAAATATCTTAATCTATACCTCTACAAATTTTCTAATTTTTATTACATTATTTTGTCTAAGGAAACAGTTTTATCAACAGGTTCTATTAAAGACCACCATCAGTACTACTTACACTATTGATTTTTTCGTAACGTTACACGGAACTCTAGTTGGAGCGTTGCATGAATAAACTGTTTAAACCTGTTATTTGTTTCTTTTACTACAGCTTTCGATCTCCATTGTTTTTAGGGCGCAATTTAACGTTCTTGTGTGTGTGTATGCGGACTGTGTGATATTTTAAATACGTACTATTTTACTCTATACTTTGGGAACTTTTAGCGTATACGTCTTTAATTCATTTGTGTTGAGTTTTAAGTGCCAATGCGATTGCTAGTACTGCACAATGAGTACAAAGATCACAAAATCTGAGAAAACTAAGACTAAATTTGCACAATCGAATATTAACCATGTTTATAAAGGAAATTCTATTGAAGCTCAACCAAAACAGGGTATGTTTTATTCTTAAATTTAAATGTAAAATATTTTGCTTTATGTAAATTGCAAATTTTTGTTTTTTTATAACTACGTGATATCTATTGATTCAAAAACATTTTTATTGATGTAAATTGACATCGTAGACGAGCTAGCATACTGTTTGTAAATTAGGGTTATATAAATAAGGTACGGCTTTGAGTTTTGTATGGTGGATTGAGAGGTATCATTTTTAGGTAGGCATATTGAGAATAAGGAGTAATCTTAAATTATATATAGGTTTCTCCTTCATGGGCATATTATGTAAGTCCAAATGATGCATTATTTGTTTATTTATTTACATACTACATTATTTTGACTTTAATGCGAAAAGAAGAATCCAGCAAGATATAAATTCGTGAGACAGAATTTTCATGACCTAAATCGACTCAAGTTTTTCATTATTATCAGTGATTAGACTATGGAAGAGGTATTTGCCTCGAAGAAATTCATTTAAGAAAATGAAATCATCGTTGCTGACTCGAACAAAAATTATTTTTCTCTAAAAATATTAATTTCTGTTTAAATTCTTTCTTGTGCTTACCTGCTCATTCTCGAGTTTTAGTTTGTGTATTTTCCCCGCATTTATGGGCCTTTTTGTTCCGTTCTATTGCCATCTTACGGTGACGTAAACCTACCACTGATCTTCAAATTCATTATATTAGAGTACCCTGAGTTATTTTCTTTTACCAAACATTAAGAAGGTCAAGCAAGTGTAAATTTATATATTTGGAATACAAGTTTAATATAATTCATAATACTCCATGTGCAAAAGATTATTATCGGTTAAGAATGGTGTAAATCTTTTATCTTCTCAGTATCTCCATATATATATATATATATATATGTATATATATATATATATATATATATATATATATATATATATATCATCGTATACAATAATACAAAGCCAAAGGATGACTAATTGTACGTACCACAGAACCATATGTCGGTTATCGTTATATGGCAATGAAACATTAGTATATTTTGGCTCTTGTATGGCTATGCATGATAATGATGATTATGTTGATCAACACACGCGTGCTAGACGCGAAGGGCAAGTTTCGGCTGCTGGAGGAAACTGGCATCTGGGCAGATACTATTCATCGGTCTTGGTTGGCAGACAAAGAGAATGAAAATTCAGTGTACAAACCATCCACACTAGGAATGGGCAATCTAGTGATATTCATCGTCTTTGAACATTGCAATTCTCAAACCTATGGGGAGAGTCAGGAAAAGATATTTATTTTGTATGTGTTCCTTAAATATTTTTTAGTTTAACCTCAGTGGGATTAGCGTTTATTGAAGCGTACCTATACATGTGTCATATATGTATCTTGAATCTGAGGACAGATTATCTTACTGTAGTGGTCTCGGAAAAGCCTAATATACTAATAAGGCTCGCTCATCAAACCAGTTTATATCTTGATTTTGTTAGGCCAGAAGCTTGTAGGTGTAATCAGGTAGAGCAGAATTTAGCTTCGATGAGGTTCCTATTAGGAGATAGAATATAAGCTTTACGACGATTGGTAATCTGTTTTGAATTCTGTCGATGAATTTTAGTCTTTCAGTTGTGATCAGAAGGATAAACCAAAGACAGCATGAACGGAAAGTATAATCTCGTGTTACTAGGTTCGAAACACCTAATACATACTGTATATGTATTAGTTCTCCGCAACAAACAGTTTTTTTTTATTTTAATCTTTTTTTTAGTTTTCGTACTTCAGATCATCGTCATGCACAGCCATATAAAAGCCAAAAATTGACGAATGTTTCACTGCCATATAACCATAAGTCGTTAATGGTTATATGTGGACTGTAAAAGAACATTAGGTTGCCCATTCCTAGTGAGGATAATTTGTATTTGTAGTTTTCCTTCTAGATAGTCTGCCAACCAAGGCTGATGAGCACTATCTGCCCAGATGCCAGTGGCCAAATTTTTCTTCAGCAGCCGAAGCTTTCCATTCGCGTCTGGCACGCTTGCTCTCATTCCGTCACTACAACTTTAACAAACAAAAGTAACTGCGCAGTTAAACCAAACTCCAGGTTTCACATGAAACGGGATGATGGATGTGTCCCGTTTGACCCGACAATGTTCATGATATCATTCCCAGGCTGAATAGCTTGTGCCAGCTGGTTTTCAGACCGGAATTTCTGTGACTATGGGCCATCGTACCTCAGATACAATAATAATGCAGTTTCATTGTAGATTATTAATAATTGTTATTTGCTAGCAATCGCAAAGTACAATATCGTTTGTGTGATATTGATATATTGCGCACATAATAAATAAATTTATGAACATATTTTAGATCTATGAAAATTCAACTGTTTTATATACCTACACAATTGTATTTTCAAGAGCAGTCATTCTGTGTAACAACAGCTGAATCTTAACTTTTCTATGCTTGATAAATTGGAGATATGCGCATATAAAGTAGGCTTGGAGTATTTTAAGTATATATAATTAAACAAACATTTTTTGCGCGGGCGGTGATAATCGAACCTGGGCACGTCTGCTTCTGAATGTGGTGCTAACCACTCAGACACGCTGCCGCAAACTTCAAACAATTTTCATTTGTATAATAACTAATGGTTCTTGGTTAGCCTTTGCTATGGATGGAGCTTAAATGGCATCCGTTTAGACTTAAAGTTCCAACTAACCATTCCCAATCTGTCATTATAAAATAAACACAACGCCACATCAGTAAATGGTACTGAATTGAACATTTATCGAAATAAATAAAAATTATTATCAGCGCTCGCGCAACGAATGTTTGTTTTATTATTCTCTTTGTTATTAAATGTTTGTTCTCTAAATATAAAAAAATGTGTGTAATATTCAAAGGCTATAGATATTATAAAGAAATATATATATATATATATATATATATATATATATATATATATATATATATCATATGAATAGATAAGGTCCGTTATGATGTCCATCAATAACAAGTAGCACGCATTCCTGCTAGCTATCGTAGTATCAGGTTTCTATGTGCCGCATGCTAGGTAGTTACTGTATTTATCCTCAGAATGGTTTGAAAATATCAAGAGAAGCGAAGTTATCCCATGCAGGCGTGATTATGATCAACAACTGTGTAGACCAAATTCATGAGTTCTGTCGCATTGTTGAGTTGCGTTCTTGGTATCAGTGGCTTACCATCGTTACTTTTCTAGACGATTAGACTGATTTATATTATGTATATCATAAGTTTTTTGCGAGTTATGGTTGACATTGATACACCTGCTAAAATTAACTGGAATGCTTGAAGTCTGATGTTATGACTCGTTGATCTGTATTTGCACTGGTAAGAGTCTTTCAGCTGGTCCGTCTTGTTCTACGTGAGATTTTAGGTAAATGGAATAATTAAATGGTATTGGCTTTATCATAATTGTCTAAAATTACAGTTTTTTATGAGAATCTAATATATCGATGCATCGAGACAATCGCTCTCTGAAGCCTATCTTCATTTTTTATCGTTAGATAGCATTGTTAGCGTATTCAAAGTTAACAAGCCGACCAACACGACTTTTAAATAGTTGACAAGTTGCGCTTTAGAAATTTATGGCATCTGTAATCCATGAGCAAAATGATAACCGATAATACGTCGGATCTGAGTGTATAATCGAAAGTCGTTACGTTTAGATGCTGTTTCAAGCTCGTTGGTAACAATAAGACAATGTTTTTCTTCGTCCGCCACGTGACTAGCATCAAATTCCGGGTAAAGTTAACAAATTATGGTGCGATCACCTCTTTGATCTGCATCAAATGGCGCATTTGGATGTGTTTTTTATTAGCAGAAATAGAATACAAGCTCTCATGTGAATCAAAAAAAGTTGAGGCTTGCTTAAGGTTTTTCTTTATAGTGCTATATAGTACGCTCTCAAGTGCTAGATAGGTGGATTAACGTCTGCTTATCAGTATGATTACGTCATCGTCCCATATGCATAGGTAACTTAGTTTAACCTTGTGGCAAGATGCTGCTTGTAGTGACGGAAAACTTAGTTTGCCACAACCAGTTTGATGCTTGGAGTTGGATTAGAGTACCTAATGTCATTATCGCAGCTAATTTTAACTAGAATGTACCTTACTACTCAGTTTCATGCACGGTGCCTTCTTAAATTTGGTGTTGAAATTACGGGAAAAAATTTTGATTTTCGCGCGCTGCAAACTATCAGAGGCCATATCTGGAAGCTTTTCATTGAAATTATTCTTGGCGAAATAGCTGAGATTTTGCGTATTCACCACTTCTGAATACAATTCGTAATTCATATGGTAGACTTGGCTGGCCAGCGTGCGAAACTTTGCTCTATATTACTTTAAAATTCCCATTTCTCATCCAGCACCAGATTGGCGTAAGAAACAAGGTGGACTGATTTTGACATGGCAGAAACTGCTGAAGTAACTTACATCCAAATTGGGTAGTATAGGACCCACTCGTCTGCCAGGATGGGGTCCTCGTGCGCATCATAGTTCTTGATTCGAAACCCTTCGCGATATGGCATCGAATCGAGCTCAGTGGCGATGTTACTGTGGATGTCTAGTAGAATCATCTTCGTAACTTACTTTTCTTAGTAGGGCAAATGTAGCTGCGAGGTTTGGTTTGTTTATGATGTGATACAGTGAAAGCCGCAAGGATGCTGTATTGCTGATGTTGCCTCGCTCTAAAGCTGATTTGGCCATAAGGTGTTCTGTAAGGACTTAGTTTGTCTCACTTCTGTAAGTTCTCTTGATAAATATACTCATTGTAATTATGTCCTCTTTCTCTCTCTCTGTTTTTCGTAAATCTCATTAATAAATTGTGTCTAAATTATTATTTTTGCCGTTATTTATTTATATGTTCGCTTCTTATTATTATATGGCAGTGAAAAATTAGTCATTGTGGCCTTTGTATGACTGTGCATGATGATGATTATTATTATTTTGGATATGAGGATTCTTGTGTATCATGTTTATGGATTCCTTTAAGCATTCTGCACACATTTGGCATTATACAGAGATCCGTTCAGTTATAGAAGCTTCAGCACATGAACAAAATTTTCTAACAACCATAACTCAAACAACTGTTAACAACGCGTGAAAAAATGTACAAATACAGAAGAATTCTTAATTCTATAATAGAACTGCAGTAGTGCAGCTAGGCAGTGAATGAGGAAACTGCCAGCTGCATAGGGCGAGGCGACCAATATTTCCATCGTCAAAACGGCGATAGCCTTTGTGGTATGAGCTTGGCTGAATCCGCATCTAGGTCAATGTTTATCTGAAATCGTCGTAGCGCTTCAGGTGAATCACATAATAGAGAAGAAGACGACAACACAAAGTTTATTTAATCATAATTTTATCAAAAGACAAGTCATTGAAAAGAGACATGCACATCAGACGTTATGTGTGTATTTTACTTAGGGGATTACACCGTTCTCTTCGATATTATATCGAATAAAAATATTTGTCCACAAAAGTTGTAATTGTTATACGAGCTCTTTGAACAAACATTTTTCATGTGTACCGGATGTCTACTTTCTCCCATTTGGATGAACGTAGTAATGTATGATAAGAACTATAATCTTCCATAGGTTTAGAATGCAAGTGTCGAGGTTTTGTGATGGATTAATCGATCTTGCGTATGCAAAAAATGTTTTGTTATTGTTCGGCATCCGAGATTCTGCACAGGCCGCTGTGAGCAAATGTCACTTAATTATTCTGAATCAAAGTATAAGCTTCCCAACAAACGGAGCAGATTGGTCAAACCAGAGAAAGAGTTGCCTAAATATTAGGCTTTATTCATCATATAATGCAGATATACATGCTAAAAGACAAAACAAAACATGTTAGTATACGAACGGTGTTAATATAAATGTGTGTACAAATAAACAAACATATCATTCTCCTCCACTGCAATTTGTAGCGTAGCGTCAGAGTCAAAACAAGACTGTTATAGTAGCAATTCAAAGAGGATTGAGAAAACATAGTATTTAAACATTTCCACTTCGTAAATTATAAGAATGAACACGTTGTTGTTGATTGATAGGGTTTTCGAGATTCTCTGATAGGTCACGAGCATTTGAGTTATCCGTAGATTCACCATTTGCCTTAACATTTTCAATATCGGTATCGTCATTATAGGAGGTTTGTTCATCAGCAACAACCGGTTCATTTTCACAGAGTCCCATATTAGTTCCAGCTTCATTCATCAGTGCGTCAGAGCCTTTCGGGGCTAATTGACGGATAGATACTGTATCTTCTCTTCCATCAGAAAAACGAACATGCACATAGTTAGGATTGCAATGAATTAGTTCAACTTCTTCCACAGAGGGGTCATATTTAGAAATTCTAGCATTCTTCTTAAGTAAAACTTTGCCAGGAACAGTAAGCCAGGTTGGGAGTGTGTTACCAAAAGTCGACCTTCTATTGTGTCGAAAAAGATGCTCGTGAGGGGTTTCGTTGGTAGATGTGCACAATAATGAACGGATTGAATGTAATGCGTCCAGCAGCACGCATTCCCAGTTTTCAACTGAAAGCCTTTTGATCTGAGAGCGAGAAGGATCGATTTCCATAAGGTACCATTCATTCTTTCTACCTGTCCATTTGGGATTATAAGGAGTCGTTCTACTCGAAGCTATACCTTTTTCCCGAAGAAAATTTTGTACCTCGGTCGACATGAAGGAAGAACCTCTGTCTGAGTGAATGTACGAAGGCATCCCAAACATTGCGAATATTTGACACAGGTGAAGTATGACGGTGTGACTGCTAAGGTCAGGACAAGCAAATGCAAAGGGAAATCGAGAATATTCATCGATGACTGTCAGTAGATAACGATTACGAGTTGATGAAGGAAGAGGTCCTTTAAAATCGATAGATAACCGCTCAAACGGTTGGGTAGCTTTGATTAATTGGCCTTGAATTGCCGAAGGAAATCTGGGCTTGATTTCAGAGCACACTTCACAGCTCAAGGTCATTTTTCGAATTTCATCAATAGAATATGGTAAATTACGAGATTTCACAAAGTGGAGCATACGAGAAATTCCAGGATGACAAAGATGATCATGTATTTGTTTTAAATCCAGTCCATTTAGAAGCGCACCACAACAGGATCGACTTAGTGCATCTGCTGCTTTATTATCTTTTCCGGGTCTATAGACAACATCGAAGCTGTAAGGTGATAATTCCATTTTCCAGCGCAAAATTTTATCGTTCTTCACCCTTCCCCGATTTTGATTGCCAAAATAGGAAACAGATCTTTGATCAGTGACAAGTTTGAAATGATTACCCAAAAGCAAATGCCTCCATTTTCGAATAGCTTCAACCACGGCATACGCTTCTTTTTCAACAGCTGAGTGATGTTTTTCAGATGGCGTCAACGTCCGAGAGAAAAACGCCACAGATCTTCCATCTTGGTTCAAAGTGGCAGCAATAGCTACGTCCGAAGCATCAGTTTCGACGACAAACTGAATATCACAACGAATAGAAGCTAAAGTTGCTACGGCTAATTCTTTTTTAAGATCATCGAAATTTTGTTTCACAGAGACGTGCAAAGGAAAAGTTCGATTATGAACGAGTGAGTGGATTTTATCGGAGAAGTTGGAGATCCACGGCGAATAATAAACGAAAAATCCCACAATTCTTTGTTGCGATTGCACATTCGATGGTGGTGGGAGATCTTGTAAAGGCTTTAATCGGTCAGGATCAGGTTTAATTTTTCCATTCGATATTTGAAAACCAAGAAGAGTAATTTCTTTAGCTGCGAAAATGCTCTTTGATTCATTTAAAGTCAATCCATATTTTTTAGCGGCATTAAGAAATTTGTTGAGATTTGTTTCGTGTTCAAGCGTATCTCTCCCGCAAACTGTCACATTGTCCACATAGACAAATGTATCTGTGAGATGTTCATGTGCGATTATATGATCCATAGTTCTTTGGAAACATGAGACACCATTCGTCACTCCAAAGGGAATGCGACGGAATTGAAACAAGCGTCCACACGCTTCGAAAGCAGTAAATACCTTTTCATGTTCTTGGATAGGTATCTGGTGGTAAGCGCTTTTGAGATCCAAAGTGCTGAATATATGATATTTTGAAATGGTTTCAGCCATTTGGTCTATTTTCGGCAAAGGATAGGCGTCTAATAGTGTGAATTTGTTGACTGTTTGGCTGTAGTCCACAACCATACGTTTCTTGTGATTCTCATTCGATACCACGAGAACTTGTGCTCTCCACGGGGATGTTGAAGGTTCGATAATGCCATCAGAAACTAATCTATTTATTTCATCCCGGATAAATATTTCATCCATTCGATTGTACCTTCTTGATTTCGTAGCAATAGGCCTCCAGTTAGCGGTTAAATGGTGGAAAAGAGGCGGGGACGTAACAGATGCAGGTTTCAGTAAACAGACGGTGAATGACGATTTATGACCACCAAAAGAGATATTTACGCTTTTATGCAATCCAAGGAAGTCATGACCGAGGAGTACGTCAGTACAAAGATCAGAAAGTATAGATAACTTGATATTTTGATAAACACATGATTTGTATTGAATCGACACAAAACAATGACCTTTGGTATGACTCGAAAATGAGCTAGACGCCATGGTTAGTGTTTCTTGAGAGGGGTGAATTTTCCAATTATTTTTCAAAACGAAGGCTTCTGAAACATAACTACAGGAACTGACTGTATCAATGAGAGCATGACAATTTATGTTATTGACTTCTAGATTTATTACACATTTGGTGAGACAATCTGGAGCAGCTGCTAATAAAGTTGCAGATATGGTAGGATGAAGCGTCGAAACCACTGGGCGGTGATTCTTAGAGCGACATACCTTTTGAAAATGTCCTTTGTTTCCTCAACTTTTACAGAAGGCGTTTCTGGCCGGACATTTCCATCTTAAATGATAATCGTACCCACAAAAGGCACATTTTTGTTTAACAGCAGCAACAAGATTATCTGTAGATTTATCGGAGGTTGATGAAAGACAGAGTGGCTGAACTGTTGCAGTGTGTGCAGAATTCAAACAGTTTTGATATGATAATGATTGCTTTTCCGCCATTTAGAGACCACGTGCTTGATCAAAAGCCGCTTGAAATTAAGTGAGTTGTGTTCTAAGAGACGTTGTCTGATTGAATTGGACTGGATTCCATTAATGAAGGCATAGCGCAGAGCATCGTCTCGATTTTCCTCGGCCGTAGTTGGTTTGAAATTGCATTCCCTAGCTAACGATTTCAGAATCTGAACAAATTGATCCAATGTTTGTCCATTTTCTTGTTTAGTAGTCGCGAGTATATGACGAACAAAGACTTCATTTTTCGGTCTGACATAGAGATTCATTAGAGTTTTGATAGCATGATCATAAGTATCACAATCAACGATGTGTTCATATACGTTAGGAGAGACGTAGGAAATAAGAGTGTCCAATTTATCCGGATTCATGGATTCGACCGCTTTCAGGAGGCCACAGAATGTACGATACCAATGATTCCATTGTTTTGCTGCATCTGGTGCACTAGGTTCAACATCAAATCTTTCTGGTCTGAGTAGGCGTTCCATGATTGGGTTATATGATGAATAAATTGTTCTGAATCAAAGTAACAAGCACAGCAAACGGGCAGATTGAGTCGGAAACCAGAAGAAAGAGTTGCCTAAAATATTAGGCTTTATTCATCATATAATGCAGATATACATGCTAAAAGACAAAACAAAACATGTTAGTATACGAACGGTGTTAATATAAATGTGTGTACAAATAAACAAACATATCACCCGTCATTCAATATGCATCATTCATCCTCTAAGTGTAATATTACTATAATATCATACATTACTAACCTTAATTCTACGACTTAAAGATTATTATTTGGACGTTGTTTAGATTAGCATTGTCCTAGCCTCGCATTTTTTAAATGAAATGGGAGTATCTCATTTTTATAAAGTTTGTATTTACAATGCATATTTCCGTGCATGGTTGTTATACACTGGTGAATGTTGGTAGTTCAAAGCCGATTTTAGATGCTAATAGATATTCGACCACTGTTGCCTGAATATCGTAACCAATGTATATTATTGATAAGCAATTTTTTTAAAGCGGATATTCGTAGACGTCTTTTGTATCCTCAAATAAGTCCTCGTTAGGCAAACAAAAAGATCCAGCAATTGAGCCGATTCGATCACGCTTGCCGTATCTCTTCAGTTTGATTTTAAAGTAAAGCACAGCTCTTTCGATCAGTGCCATGTAGGCGCAAGATACAAGATGGACAAAATTTTACATGTAGAACAGCTGAAATCAAATATATTCAAATTGAGTAATGTAGAATCACTTCAGAATGTGTTTAAATGCTTTTCATAATTTCCTGATGTAAAATTTGCAAAATATGCATCTAACAATGCTCAGTGGCAATATTGCCTCAAATTTATGACCTTCCTCTTAACTGTATAGTTTTATGCTGGTAGAGGTAACTGAGAATTTGGGTTTTTATAAAGCAATGAAGTGAAAACCGCACGGCAGCGTATTGCCGATGTTGCGTTGCCCTAATTTTAGTTTGGCTTAGATTGTTGTATACAAGAATATTGGTGTTGTCCAGGAAGTTCATCCTAATTCATCCTTCAATGGCTATTTAAAGATTTATTTTTTATTATTAATAATTCACTTTATCCTCCAGGAAGAATCAGTTTTGATATGCTATTATTCCACATTTTTCGACCAAATATATAGTGGTTAAAGGGCGTAATACCGGCTCCTACTGATGAGTCACCAGTAAGCACGAAACGAATATGCATGAGATTATACTTTCCGTTCATGCTGTCTTTGGTTTATCCTTCTGGTCACAACTGAACTAATTTGTTACTAGGTGCGCAACACCTAATACATACTTGCATATATTTTAGTTCTTCGCAACGAACAGTATTTAACTGTAATATGCTATTTAATTTCTGTAATTGATGATGTGCAATGTTACTTAGAATGTGCATTTAAGCCAGCGTTAATAAACATTTTAATTTAGCCACAGCAAAGCTAGATAATATGGAGACAACGTAAATGTCATCGTTCATTGTTAGAGATTCTGAGCATCATGGAAGTTCTAAACGTCTCAGTACGTGTGACTGAAGTTAGTTTTTCTGCTGTTCAACGACTGGTTAAATACAATGGGATTGGTGTTTACTTCCAGCTCGCAAACTTGATTTAACGAATTGTTTCCACAACCCGCGCAATCAATTATTGTTTAATTGTATTACCTATATATATATATAGTTTGTTTGCCGTCGTGCTAGTTTTGCTATGCTGTGGACTGTATTTTAGAGCCATACAAAAGCCAAAAATGACTAATGTTTCACTGCCATATAAACATAAGTCGATCACAGTTATATGTGGACTGTAAAAGAACACTAGTTCGCCCATTCCTAGTGAGGATGGTTTGTTTTCGGAGTTCTCCTTCTCTTAGATTGTCTGCTAACCAACGCTGATTAATAGTATCTGGTGAATTTAGAACTAATTTGTTACTTGGTGCGCAATGCCTGTTAAAACTAGTTTTCTTGTAGATTTGTGCATATTGGAATCGTTCGGGAACAGTTAGTATAATTATTCTGTTTTTCGTGTATAATCTCTTTCCAGCCTAAGCATTTGGTGTGCGGTTTTCCGTAAGGGAAAGTTTCGGCTACTGAAAGAAACTTTTACAATTGGCATCTGGCATCATCAGCCTTGGTTCGCATACTATCTGGGAGAAGGAAAACTCCGAACACAAACTATCCTCACTATGGATGGGCGTCCTAGAGTTCTTTTACAGTCCACATTTAACCATGAACAATACGAATTATTAATGTTCGCTTTTTATGGTTATATGACAGATAAACATTAGTCAATTTTGGCTTTTGTATGACTGTGTATGACGATGATGATGCGCAGCACCTAATACAGAATTGAGTATTTGTGTACGATTAGGTTTTTACTTTATTGGCTTTTTGTGACATTTCTCACATTGTATATAACCTACTTTTCGTTTAAATATTAATTTCCTGAAGCGTCTCTTCTAAGGTAGAGCGATAACTTGCTAAATTTAGATATTTTATTTTGTCAAATTATTAATATTTCTTACGACATGGATGCGATACATGTCAGCATAGGTTCGCTGATAATTTTGTGCGACTAGACAGAATATGATAAGATTGGTGTTAATCGAAATCTACCAAATTTGTTTTAGAATTTATATCACCACCCGCACACTTGACGATATATTTTACCAAAAAATTCGATTCTTCCTTCACACCCACGAGTTTTATTCGAATTATAACACGGTTAGTACTGTCGGAAGTAATTTTTTTTTAAAAATTAACAAACTCAGTTGTGCCATTTAATTAAAGCACATATCTGTTTTGAGATTTTTTTACTGTAGCGAATATTTTCCAGTCATTTCAGGAGGACTTTTATTATTATATAGAGCATTAATTTTTTTTCTTATCTAAGTATCAGCATTATTACACATCTTTTTACCTGTTGTTAAAGAGTAAACGTTTATGTGACTTATTGTTAAATTTAAAATAGCAATTAAGTAAATTTTCTTTTTTGTTCAGTATGTCGTCAGCCGGGCTTGCAGAGTCTTGGTAAGGTCCAAGGAACTCTGCGTTTACCGCCTCCTTCGTTGCCTAGTTTAAAATCAGAAAAAGAGGGTTCAGATTCTAGTGTCAATTTGGTTGCTTCCAGCGGAACAGGATGGGGGATTGTGAATACTACTAACAACAATTTATTAGCTGCGAAATCCTTGGTAGAAAAACAAACGCCTGGAAGTCTGTCATTAGGAGCTACAAAAAAATTGACTGATGCCTTAGATGTAATTTTGAACAAATCGGAATCCATTTCGTCTATTGGCTTATCTTCTACACTGCCGTCGAAGGTCATATCAAACAGAGGACCACTGCCTTTACTTAATCTAGATTCTAAATCAACAAAACAACAACAGAAACGTAAGTTAATTTTCTTATAACCTTCATTAGATTGTTTTATTACAATTTTTATTATTTTCGGGAATAAGGCTTGATTAAAATTCATAGTAACATTTAAAATCTGGAAAGTGTACAATGCATTTAATTCTTTGTCTTATCAATGTTTTGTCGTTTGTTTAAATTACATTTATGCTTATACAGATTTTTAACTAGTTTTTTCTAATTTTCTTAGGATAAATACATTTGAATCATATTTGAACGATTGAATTTTCATCGTATAATTACCTATTTTTTGTGCAGCTTTTTACACTAGATCATCTCAAAACGAGGTTTCTTCAAAAGCCGGGAATCTTCCGACTACCAACAATATTGTAAGTGAAGAGTCTAGCATATTTTCGCATCAACAGGATCGGTTTAAACCTATGGATCAGAACAACAGAGACTGTTCTCAGAATTCAGTCACTACTAGTCTTTCGTTGCCACGAACTAGCAATATACTGTACACTGCCACTGCTGCTGCTGCTCAAAACGGCAAAGTCGGCGCCAATTCGGGCGCCTTTTTAAAAAAACCGTTTCTAGCGGTGAGTTTTTTGTCATTATTTGTTGTTCCTAATATGGCTCTATCCTCAGAAACATGTTTAACTCTCGTGTCTAATTTATTATTGTGTATTTGATATTTTCCTTCTGTACTTTTAAAATGTTTTATTGCTTAGTAACTCTTGGCTCTAATTTGCTACAATTCATTTAATATTGAATCGATCAAAGTTAGGTTTTTAGCCTTAGAAACTAACACAGGCAGGCCTCAGCCAATCGTTGCTGGGTTACAATGGTTAATGGTTTACGTTGAATAATATTAATTAGCACTGATTAGATTATGGCCGATGTGTTTCCTTCGATGAAATTATTTTTAAAATTTGAACCACGGCTACTGACTTGAACAAAGATATCGAATTATCGAGGAAAATATTGATTTCCGTTTAGATCCTTTCGAGTATTATAATTGTTCTTTCTGTTTTGCTTTGTGTATTTTTTTCTTGTGTGAGCCCTCTAGTTCTGTTCGGTTGCTTTCGTACACTGAATTACAACTACCACTGGTTTTCATGTGCACCATATTATAGTACCTCGACTTCATTTCTTTTAGCAAACATACTAAGAAAGTCAGTCAAGTTTAAATTTATATTTTTTGGAATTCAAGCTTTAATATAATTCATAATACTCCATCAATATGATATGATAGAAGAATTATCAGATACAAGAACTGTCATTCTTTCCTTCTCAAGTATCTACAGATATATATCAAAAACAAAGAAATTTTTTAAATACAAGAAACATTTCTTTCTCATTATCTCCTCAAGTATCTACTAATGAACATATCTTTATATACAAATTAGAAAACAAAACAAGTTAGAAATATATGAAAACGGAAACCAATCAATTGCATGCGTCACATCCAGTTCAATCTGAAAGCCTAAACATGCTTCTTCTGCTTGCACAAATCCGGCTGCAATTTGTTTATCCATAAGTCTTCGTATGTGGCTAGCTCCCTTTTATTAGTGAATTTAGTAATTATTCTGAATGCTACGTCTGGAGAACATGCGATGTTTCGCCAATGTGTTGCGTAATTGCAGACGTGTATCCACCATTTGATTTAAAACATTCGTTTATGTCACTATGTTCTCATTCGAGTAATTAAACGGCTGGTCGATTGGCCTACGTAAGTTGCTCGACAACTTGCGCATGTATATTGATAAATAATATTTAATGTCGACATTAACGACTGTTTCTCTTTGATTGCAATGGGGAGCCTCTTATCCCTAGTGTTGACTGACATTTACCTATAATACATAATTAAAAAGTGACATAAGTATATGTGCTCAATATATACGGTATGTGGATGATATATTTATCATCCTTAGGAACAGGTTGCAATCACAAACACTGTTTCAACGTTTCAACAAAGCACATAAGAATATCGGCTTCACGTCAGAGCACGAGAAAAATGATCGTCTGCTTTACCTAGATGTACTATTAAAGAAAGAAACTAATGGTAAATTAAACAGAACAGTTTACCATAAACCAACATGGTCTGCACAGTATTTGCATTACGGTAGTTTTGTGTCGTTTAAATATAAATTATCAACAGTTCGTGACTGCTTTTCAAGAATTGACAGGTTGGTTAGTCAAGATTCAAAAGAAAATGAATATAATAAAGCAATTAACGATTTAATGTCTAATGGCTATCCCAGACAATTAATTGAATCAATTATTAAAAGAGGAATTAGACAGAAACATACGTATTACGGGCCAGAAAATATCACAGTCTACCTAAACATCCCATTTAAGTGGGATGCAATTACCTGATCTGCGTTTTGACTAACGCAGCTTTCATTGTTCCAGTAATTTTCTTTTTTTCATAATATTTAGATCTTCATTACCGTAGATCTTCATCAGATGCATTTCACGAAACAAATGAAGCAAGCGCGTTATTTCCTCTAGTCATAATATTTATATACCCCAGACTGACCTTTCATTGGTTATACTGGAACAATGAAAGCTGCGTTAGTCAAAACGCAGATCAGGTAATTAATTATTCCAGGTGCGCATCAAAGACAACTCCTTCAAGAAACATTTAGGGGATGAAGTTTCCCAGATGGCACAAAAGAAAGTTAAAACAACAAACACGCACATTTTAATTCCAGCTAAACTACGAGCGTCATTTAGGAAAAAGTATTTACCAATATACATGCGCGGTTGTCAATATCCAACTTACGTAGGCCGATCGACCAGTTGATTAATTACTCGAATGAGAACATTTGTAACTTAAACTCCTGTTTTTTAAATCAAATGGTGTATACACGTCTGCAATTGCGCAATACATTGTCGAAACATCACATGTATGTTCTCCAGACTTAGCATTCAAAAAAATTACTTAATGCACCAACAAAAGGGAGCTAGCCACATACGAAGCCTTATGGATAAACAAATTGCAGCCGGATTTATGCATGCAGAAGAAGCATGTTCAGGCATTGAGATTGAACTGGATGTGACGCATGCAATTGATTGGTTTTCGTTTTTCACACACACACTCTCTCTCTCTCTGTTCACATATTTCTAACTTGTTTTGATTTCCAATTTGTGTATTACGATATGTTCATTATTAGGTACGTGAGAAGATAGTGAGAAAGAAATGTTTATATATATATATATATATATATATATATATATATATTCCACCGAATTCGAAGTATGAGGCGTGGTACAGACCTTAACAATTACTACTTAAAAGGTTAATTTGAACGCTACAGCCCGCCACTAATTTTCCCGAAGTATACTGTTTATTTGCGAAAGAGTCAATTGGTTAAAAATACCGGGTTACAAGTTGGAAATTTTTTTTGGTACTGACATTAAACATACCTCGCCAGATTATCGTATGTGCCTTGATATTAAAATCGGCTGATAAATCCATGAGAGCAATGAAATTGCATTACTGATGCCACGAGTGTAATTAGAGAACGCAATTGAATACATGAATTTTACCAACACATCAGATTCCCAGGCAAAGCCCTGTCTAAATCGGAGAAGTTTGCCTCTTTCTCTTCGTGATTTATTTTATTAATATGGGTAGTGATCATCTTTGGTGCAAAATAGACCTGAATGCATAAATGGAGACTGAACCTTAAAGTTAGTGATTTTTTCCTTCATGATTTGTCGAACCTCAATGGTTGCGATTTAGTCTTGCTAGACATTTTCATGCCGGTAATGTAGAGTTACGATAATTTATTGCTTTGGTCGTAGAGCAAGATAAAAAGAGTCATTATCGACTGAAAATAAACAAATTAAATTAAGCTACTGTCGACAAATTTTTAACTAAGCCTCATTTTACATTCATCATTTGCCAAATCCAACACTTTAATTTATACTATGATAGATATACGTTAATTCATAATGTCCAGTGGTTCATTAATAAATATCGAAAATAATTAAGCTAAATCACCTAATAAACTCACGCAGATTTTAATGTCGGAACATTCAATTAGTGAAATTATTCAGTAACCAAGTTTGGCCTGTTCGTCGGATTACTACACATTGATATGTTTTGTGTCTTTGTACTGGTCAACACCTGTTTAACTAATACAATCTGCTTCATTAGCTATAGCGGAC
Organism: Eudiplozoon nipponicum; assembly: GCA_029291075.1. Taxonomy (NCBI): domain Eukaryota; kingdom Metazoa; phylum Platyhelminthes; class Monogenea; order Mazocraeidea; family Diplozoidae; genus Eudiplozoon; species Eudiplozoon nipponicum. The sequence goes on along the minus strand of JAQBSW010001515.1, from coordinate 44,361 downwards.
TCGTCCTCATAGTGTACCTTCTATTCTTCTGGCTCATTCCCTACTATTAATCCGGCTTGAACGTTTGCATCTATCTGGTTTAGGAAGGAAGACGGGCTAATGTCTTTTATTAATATGATTTAGACTGAAAATTAGCTAAACATTGGTTGTTTCCGTAGCCTCAACGTACAGTTCCTTACAAAATAATTCAAAAATCGATTTGATAAAGCCGTTAACATTTTAACATGTAAGCCACAACTCTTCTCAAGGAGTTTACAAACTGTTTCTACGCGAATCTAGGTTAACAAAATAAAGAAATCGATTAATAGCGGACAGGGCTCGAACCTGGGCAAGTCTGCTTCGGAATCTGGTGCTTTAACCACTGAGCCACCCTGCTGCACACTACACTACACACAATTTTCAGTTATTTACTAACTAATGTAACTTGGTTAGTCTATTTTTCCTTTTGGTGGAGCTCATATGGCATGCATTTAGAACCAAAGTTGCAACAACCATCCCAAATCTGTCATTACGAAACAGACACTACACTACATAGGGAATTAGTATTGAAATGAACATTGGTTGCGCGGTCGGTGGTAAAAATTCTTTAAATTAAGTTTGCGAGTTTGAAGTAAACATCAATCCAACTTCATGTAAGCAGTCGTCGAACACCACAGAAAAACTACTGTCAGTGCTTTAAAGTGCTTGGTGAGCTTCCCTTCAGAAACAAGGCACGCATATGCTCCGTTGCTATAATACCTACGGCTAAAATTTTTATCTGTGCGGATAATTAAAACAGGTGGTAACGCTCTGACGCATCTTCCAATTCATTGGAAATTTTAAGCTAGTGCTGTTATTTATCCGCCGCGTGGCTGGCGGCAAACTCCTCGTGAATCGCATCAATCAGGTTGGGATCCATTCGTTTCTTAGCATTTGCGGCGTTTTGATCATCATTAGTTTTAATTAACTATTTTTTTTGTTTAGTCATGAATATCCATGCGAAGACTGGTTAAGCGTTTACTTCATAGTGCACCAGCTACTTTTTGGTACACTATCAGTCTAAGTTACAAGTGGCTAAAGCATCGCCAAAAGCTTTCTTTACATTTATATTTGTTTTTGGTGCAATGATGTTCGCGCGGAAAACGGGAAGAATGCAGACGGTCGCATATAGCGTTTCTTCAATCGAATGTTATGAGCATATCAGTTGTTTGAACAGTAGAGCAACCATGGTGCACCCTCGAGTATTGGACAGGGCAGAACCATCGTCTGCTTATGAGACTGCCGTTCTAGGTGCACTGGAATAACACCGTCCCGTTTGATTGGGTTAGAGTGCTACACCTTTGGGCAAGATGTCGCTAGTTGTGCTCTACAGTTGACTGCATATTCTCTAGTCTGAGACATCGTCGTCATCATGCACAGTAATACAAAAGCAATTAGTAACTAATATTTCACTGCCACATAACCATAAGAAGATAAAGAAGAAGAGCGGAAAAAAATTTAATATCGACTAAAGTATTAGGGCGATTGTACTTAGTTTCTGTCAGTATACTTATCTGGATAACACACAGATGTGAGGCAAAACACACCTCTGCACAACACCAGTTTAGTCAAGCCAGCTTTAACGCAGGGCTGCATTAGAAATACAACTTGCTTGTGGCTTTCGTGGTTTCACGTCATAAGCAAAGCTAAACCATGCGATTAACTCTGGCCAACAAATCTGCCATAAGATCGCCACTGAGCTCGACTAGATGCTATATTGCGCAGGGTTTCCCGTCTAGAAATATGATGCGCACGCGAATCCCATCTAGGCACACAATTGATTCATCTACTACGCGAGTTGAATGTAGATGCTATGTATAAGTCTGTTCACCTTATTGTGTACGCCAATTTGGCGCTGATTAAGAGAATGCTTCACTGGGTATTCGAATCTAAGTTATGCCAAACACGTGACCGTGCCAACGTAGTTGATGGCGCCCTATTTTTCTAACCAAGAGCATTTTTTATCGATTCAAAAATACGGATGTCAGCGTCTGGCATTCTTTATTGGTAACCAATATGTGCTTTGCATGGTAAAATCTTCTGTTCAGGAAAATTGGAATACTCGCGTTTCTCTATAGATGGCGAAGGTTGAAGAAAGCAACTCAAGCTTTCGCGAATATCATACTCACCTCGTCAGATGTATTACCTGAGTAATTGATAGGGCCGCCGAGGTATGTCAACCCGTCAACTACGTCTACATCTTCAATTTTCAGTCAAAGATTTGGTGTAAGTGATGAGGGATCTTCTATGAGTATCTTACAATTTCATAGCTAAATACAGATCAATGACTGCTAATCTATTCACGGTTACCTTCATAGAAACTCGATTGTCGAATTTTATTTTAAAGTCTGCTTAGTAAAGGTCGACTAACCTACAAATCGGGAAAACTTCGAAAACTGCATCCTGAACGTATAGAAGAGTGTGGTTTATAGCAGAAAATTAAACAAAATGGGGAATATGGACAGCCTTGAAGAATACTGGTTTGTAGACTTTAACGCGATCAGAAGTGTTTGTGTAGAGAGCGTGTATAATATTTCGTTTTCGGGTACGCATATCATTTTTCGACAGAATGCCGAGTAGAACACTGATATCAGCTATGTCAAATGTACCCTTGAAGTCTAGAAGGACTGCGATATAGATTTCGATGTTCAATAACTTGCCTTAAGATAAAAATAGGATCTATACAACCTCGTCCTTACTTTAATCTGGCTTGTTCTCTGGTAAATGTTTCACGCAGAGTTAATTTTCTCTGACCTGTTGCGCGAATAAGTTGGAAAATACATCGACTCTTACCCGATAAGTATGCATCTTTCATCTCTTCTGCCTTTATAATCCAAAATGATTCAACATCAGATTTTAGACTACGCTTAAGTTAGAGTCTTGCTACTCAATGCGTAGTAATATAAGCCGAGATAGCTGGAATTTCCATAGATTTTACAGGGGGTACATGATTATTTCTACTGGAGTCTCGTGTGCTACATGCACTAGTTCCTGCATTTTGTGCATTGTGGAACTCATCTTTGTGCAAAATAAATTCAAATTTTATCCATCAAAACCAGTTGGCTTTGACTAAAATATCTTATTTTTGTTGGAAAGACAGTTATTCGAGTTTGCCTACATCTATTTGTGTTTTAGTCTGATTTAATTTATCCAGGAAAAATTCTGTGCAAATCTACAACGGTTAAGTGCTACATGATCCAAAATTGGGTCCACGGCTGTCTGGGAGTTGGAGGACGCTTTGTGGCGCAACGTCTTGCACTATTTTTAAGTGTGTGCTATTTGGGTATAATCTATGTTCTGCGCAGCTATCCAATAGTCGTTTATCATTATTGTTGTGCATCGAACTTATAATATATCTTACATCTAAATGAAATTGTGTTACTTGTGCGCCCAACTTGAGCATTCATGTCACCCACAAGCAAAACTATATCTCTTAGCTTCTTGTCTTGATTAGTAAGGAACGTATGTCGGATTGAATTGCGTTCCTTTCTGTTTGTGCAACTTTGATTAAGGTTTGTTATATTGCTTTTAGTAAATGTATTTCAGTCTGCCGCATAATGTCATCTGTATACAGGTGTTCATTTAGTTAAGTGAGCTACAACTCGTAAGCTAAAGACAATATCGTCGCCCCATTTACCAACTTGATAAAACTCCGTGGAACTGGAGGTTTAAAGACAATAAGAAGTGGATAATGATGGTGCACCCTGTTCTATAGTGCTTTTATTCGTGTTTCAGATACGCAACATACATCGATTTCTATCTTATTCAAGATATGTGCAAAATCTTCGTGTTTTTCATTTCAGTTTAGTGATTGCAATACTAACATAGATTTAATGAATGGTAGTTAGCTTGAATTATTTTTGATATTTGGTAACCCTAAATTTAGCTCAGTGACACGATCAGTAGCCACTACATAACTAGCGTCTAAAAGAGCGTTCTTGGTAGTTTGTGAAGAGGAAAAAAGGAAATGAGGCACAATCGAAGATGAAGTTGTCTACTGTAGCCTGGTAGTGCTTTTCCACCATGCCCGGATCAGTGAAAAATACGACCGTTTTTATACTGCGCGACGACCGATGCAGTATGTATTCATTTCAATTCTTATTTTTCATGTCTATGTGTAGGCTGTAAAAGAACACTGCGTCGCCTTTTCCTAGCGGTGATGGTTTTTTCAGTTTTCCTACTCTTAGGTAATCTGCCACTAAAGGCTGATGAACATCATCTGCCCAGATGCCAGTGGCCAAAGATACCTTAAGCAGCCGAAACCATCCCTGACGCTTGCTTTCTTTTCGTCACTACCAGTTTAAGAATGTGTTACTGCGTAATTAATCTAATCTCGAGGGATGATTATTACCTGATGTGCGTTTTGACTAACGCAGCTTTCATTGTTCCGGTAGTTTTCTTTTTCTGAGATGTTTCGGCTTTACTTATAGATAGTCTTCATCAGTCGCAATATACCTCACAAGTTTAACAAATGAAACTAATGAAGCAAGCGCGTTATTTCCTCTGGCCAAAATATTTTATTGAAGCCAGCTTCATTAGTTTCATTTTTTAAACTTGTGAGGAAAAAGCTGACTGATGAAAGCTATCGATAAGCTTAGCCTAAATATCTCGAGAAAAGAAAACTACTGGAACACTGAAAGCTGCGCTAGTAAAAACGCAGATCAGGTAATTTCTGATCTTCATTCGAGGAATGATTGCTGTATCTCATTAGACTTGGCAGAGTTCATGTTACCATTTCTGGGTTGACTGGCTAGTGCCCGCGAATCGTCAGGCTGGAAACTTCTTTGACCACGGGCTTTTATACGAGATTAGTTACAATGCGCTTTATCTTTAGAATCGCTTCAGAACACTTCGCTCATGGGCACATGTAGAAACTTACTGATTTTCTTTCAAAGGCGATTTCACATAAAGGCTAGCGTTTTCTATAGATAAATAGATGCTTGCATTTATAAATACATATCTATTTTCAGACATATGTACTCATATACATACTCACCTGCATTTCAGCCTCACCATACATTGTATTCGCACTCTTAGTTCAGATGGGTGGTGCTGCCTTGATTTTATTAACCAGTTCTTTTTAAATGCACACGTTTGCTACAGGACAAAGATATATTATCAACATAACAGATACATTTCTTTAAATCAAGTTTGCGAGCTTGAAGTAAACACCAATCCCATTGTATTTATTTATTGTTAAATTGTATTGCCTATATATGTATATGTGGCGAAAGCTACAAACAGTTTATGTTCGTGACTGTATAGAAATTGTGCAGCCGACATTTCCAGTCAAGTTCAATGTATTCGAGACTGCAAGAGGTGAGAGCCGCATATCTAAATTTGATTTCCATATATATATAATGCGGTTTGATCCTCGATAGACAGTTTGCCGTCATACTCTGATGATGATCATGGAAGGTCGAAACGCGTCAGTGCGTTGCGGCTGGCGGCAGTTTTGTTATGTTGTTTGATGAATGGTTAAATACAATGGGATTGATGTTTACTTCAAGCTGGCACACTTGATTTTAAGAATTGTTACCACCACTCGCGCAAACAATTATTGTTAAATAACAGATACATTGTTTCACTGCAATCAATAACTCCGAGTACTGTTGTGCAAAAGCATCCATGCAAATATCGGCCATGATCGAAGTCAACTGGAGGTGCATTCCTAAAACCCTTTTTCTTATCCGTATTGTTGGCCATTGAAAACGAATTGAATACCAGGGCAATACTAACAAATTTGTTGTACTCGTCAGACCTATTTTATGAGTGGCATCCGGGTAAGGAGGAGGCAATATACCGTGAATACTCGGTGAAATTTTCATGGTGAATAATTAAGTTAATAAAAAACAATAAAAATAAATATAGCATGTTTTATTAAGGTAAAAAGTTCCAATAAAAAGGGGTCATAAGAGAAATTCGAAAATTGCCTACTGAGATAACAAGTGACCTACGATTAAATTGTAAAATAATCCTAAAATAAATTATGACATATTTAATTACTCATCTCCCGCCCTCTATAGGTTAATGGAAATCCAACGTTCTTATTCTTTTAATTTAGTGAGTTTCTGATTCTGGTTTTTGCAATATTCGCTTCCAACCATTATTGCGTGCTGTATTCTAAATCGTACGTAGTGATTTTTCTGCGAATAAATTGTTCATTATGCCATTTATCGATTTAAATTCGATGAATTCTCTAATCAATCTTGTCGATCTACTACGACCACAAATTGATGCGTCTGCAACCAACCAAATTAATTGTGTGCCTTGTCTCTACTGTATGACATGCAAGATTAGATCTATTACATGGCCATATTTGCATGCAGTTTTATGTTCCTCACTTACCTTAATTGGACGCGTGGTTTCACTCACATACAATAGGAATATCATACACTCCTGATGTGTCTAACGGTTCAATTTTCTCCGTTTGGTTGGGAAGTTTAGTGCCTAGAGTAAGGGTCTGTTTCAAAATAGCACGTATATTTTATTTCAATGCTAACATTTTCATTTTCCTACTTAATTTTAAGTCCGAACTTTTTTGCTTGACTTACCTACTTCTAATAATGATTACGTGTACTTATGACACGCATCATAGTTGATTCTATTAACTTTAATGGGTACCCATTAACATTGAATATTCCTCGCAATCTACCTAATTCAATCCTCCTATTCTTTGTATGTCTGTCTCAAGATTCTAATTTTCATCGATTTTCATTCTAAACAGATGATCTGGCTTGAAATTAAGAGGGATGACTGAGTAAGTATTCGTTTTGTAACACACTCAGAAATGGTAATCCGCGACATTTTCATTCGTAAATTGCAGTTCGCTTATTTGAATGTTCAAGTTTAAGAAATTACAAATAACTAATATGTCATCCACGAATTTGTACATTAAGTTTTGGATTTAGGAGTGTCGTTTCTAAGATTTTTTTCTCCAAGTAATGCATGAAGATAATATCTATTGGAATTGACATCGGTTGTTCTATTGGAATACGTTTTTTCTTATAAAATTCATTTCTACGTATAAAATAATTAAAAAGATACAAGTGCTCATCATCTACATAACATTTCTTATCGTGAAAATAGTCCTGTGCAGTCGTGCTTGTATAAAGCATATACTAAGTGTGCGAGTGGTAATAACAACCATTTAATTCAAGATTGCAAGCTTGATACAGAAAATAATCCCATTTCGTCTACATTTGTTAATTCAAACTGTGCATTTTATGAGGGAGGAGAGGTAATTTATCCATTAGACCTGTTTTGTCCTTAAAGTTCTTTTACAGTCCACATATAACCATGACAAGTACAACTTACAATGATTACATACTGCATCAGCCGTCGCGCAGTATAAAAATTGTCGCCTTATCTGGATACGCGAAATCGGGCTACTGCAGGCAACTTTATCTCACATTCCGCCTCCTTTCCTTCCCCTTCCTCTTCTCACTCTAACAATAACACTTTTAGATAATATGAATATGGTTGGTTTAGATCATAAGATTGAGCCCAATACCAGGTTGCCAAATATCGAAAATGGTTCTAGTAGACGATCATTCATTAAGCCTAGGTTGTGCTTTAACGTAGGCGCATTTAATGTGCGAACATTAAAACAACTTGGACAACAATAATATCTTGCTCGTACGTTGGATAAATTAGAAATCGACATATGTTGCGTGTCTGAAACCAGAATACAGGATTCTATGTGCATTACAGAAATGGTTGCATCATCCCTATCTACGCATTGTTGGCTTCGAACATCTGGTTCCACAGAGTTTTCAATCTGGTAAATAGGGCGTTTGTGTTGTCCTTAGCACGAGCCGAAGCTTGCTTAATTAAATGGATCCCTTTAAATAGTCGATTGTGTGCGGCACGTTTAAATACATCTACCAAAATCAAAGCAAAAAACCGTTATCATCGTCGCCCCATCGTTGTATCTGCATATGTTCCTACCGATTGCAGCACAGAAGAAATCAAGGACGCTTTTTACTCCTAATTACGCTCCTTACTAACGAGAGCACGAAGTTAAGATATAGTCCTGGTTATGGGCGACGTGAATGCTCAAGTTGAGCGCTGAAGTAACACAGAATTTCATTTAGGTGGAAGATACACTCTAAGCTCGACTCGCAATGATAATGGTGAACGGCTTTTGGATAGATGCGCTGAACATAGACTATATTTAAGTAGTACACATTTCAGACGTAGTGTTAAATGTTGTGCTACATGGCGTCCTCCAGCACCCGGACAACGGTGGACTCAAATAGATCATGTAGCAATTAGTTATAGATGGCGTGGTCGCATCTAGGATTGCCGTTCTTTTTGGAACACATGTCGATTCGGACCATGCACTTATCCGTTGTAGATTTGCTCTAAAATTTACCGGGCAAATAATTAAGAATAAACCCCAAATTGATGTAGGCAAACTCGAATAACCGTCCTTCTGTCATCGTTGTCTGAGAAGTATAGCACATGTTGGTTACCAACAACGAATAACTAACGTTGAGATCCGTAGACGTATTTTTGGATGTGACAATAAGTGCTCGTCGTTAGAAAATCAAATGGGGCTCCATCAATTTCGTTGGCTCGGTCACGTTTTGCGTATGCCCTCATTTCGATTGCCCATTAGAGCTCTGTTTTCTCATCCAGCACCAAATTGGCGTAAGGAATAAGGTGGGCAGATTTTGACATGGCAAAAACAATTGAAGTCACTTACATCCAAATTAGGTAGTATGGGATCCACTCGTCTGCCAGTATGGGGTCCTTGTGTGCAACATAGTTCTTTGTCAGAAAGCCTTAGCGATATGGCATCGAATCGAGTTCAGTGGCGATCTTGTTGCAGATGTCTAGTAGAATCATCTTCATAACTTTCTTTACTTAGTAGGGCAAAGTTAGCTACGAGGTTTGGTTTGTTTATGATGTGATACAGTTAAATCCGCAAGGAAGCTATATTGTTGATGTCGCCTTGCCCGAATGCTAACTTGACTATAATGGTGTTGTGGCGAGGTTTAGTTTGCCTCATTTCTGTGAGTTATCCTGATAAATTTACTCATAGTAGCTAGGTATTCCTTCTCTCTCTCTCGTAAATCTCACTTATAATTTGTCTAAATTCACTTATATAATTTTGACTTTTGTATGGCTGGACATGATGATGATGATGATGATGATGATGATGATGATGATGATTTGTCCTTATTGAGAAATCTTCAAGTACTTTCCACAATTTTTGCCGTGAACATTGCTCTAACCTGATCACGCTTGCTTCTGTGTCTGTGACTCAATCCACTACGCAAACCTGCTCGCAACCTTGATTTTAATATTTAGAATATACTGTTTTATTTTGTTTCCCTTAAACGTTCCTTTTTACAGAATATTGACTGTTTTTTCTGAACTATTTGGCATTAAGCATCGGAGGATAGGGTGTTCTTTTTGTGTTTAAAGAGCTGTTCTGCCAAATGCTCGCCAGGTACTGTATATTGAGTGTCGAAAGCTTATAGAGATTCCTACCTTGGTGCCTCTAGACTTCCATGAGAACAACTGTGGTAATCTAACATCTGTGGGAAACTTAACCTCTCGGTCTTTGATTAATTTCCGCAGTCCGAATTTCAATGCTCGACAGGTCTGGCTCATGTTATTAGCTTAAATGCACAGAATATTGATTAAATTAATTTCACTTATGAAAAAAATTCGCGTTTTTTGGGGCCTACTAATTTTATATGCTGCTTTTAATGTAAAATAAGAAATAATTTATCCTTCAATTTATTTATAAGCGACGTAAGATCACATTAAGAATTTTATACATTTTTGTATTATTCCACTCTTCTTTTAGACAAAGTCTACTGCTACAACTCAGCAAAAGACTGTTAATACTGCATCCACCAATTCGAACCCTGTTCATTACAGTGGTGGTGCGTGCGAACTACTCGGAGAACCAAGTGGTTGGGCAGCGATTGCTTTTCAAGCTGAGGAACCGAATTTTGACGAAAAATTGGTATTTAGCGACGTAGAAGAAGACACTGAAAACTGCAAAGTGGAAAAAACCGCAAAGCCTATTAAAAAGCCAGAACCTGTTGCTATCGCACCACCTCCTGCGACAGTTAACTCTGACAAAAATGGCCTTCCTAGCTGCTTAGTTCAACAAAAAATATCTCCCGTGTTGCATGAAACTTGGAATCAGTCAGGTAATTAATTACTTTTTTTACCTTTATATCGGTGTCCCGATAAATGTTGACTCCATAGTTATTAAAATGTATAAGGTATCTAACTGAGTACCTTCCGGCATCGGGAGCTTGGAATTCGTATTGAAATTTCGTAGGAGTGTTTTTCCAAATATTCTGAACTTTCGCTTTATACAACCAAATTATTGACAAAAGATTATGACTGAAGAATCTATGTGATTATTTTTAGTAATTGTTTAATATTGTAAGAAAAAATGTTGAAATTACAGCAAATTTAATGGTAAGGTTATTCCGCAACATTTTCTATTTGATGAAAAAAAATTATTTAAAATTACTAGTATTCTGAATAAAATAATGACAATTAAAAAAAAAGACATTTTAATTAATTTGTTCATCATCATCCTGTCCAGCCTACAAAAGTCAAACGTGACTAATGTTTCACTGCCATATAACCATAAGAAGTGAAAAAAGTATATAAGTGAATTTAGACAAATTATTAGGGACATTTAGCAGAGAGAAGGAATACCTATCTACTATGAGTAAGTTTATCAGGATAACTCACAGAAATGAGGCAAACTAAAACTCGCCATAACACCATTATGACGAAGTTAGCATTCTGACAAGGCAACATCAGCAATACAGCTTCCTTGCGGCTTTTAGTGTATAACGTCATAAACAAACCAAACCATATGCTTTATACAATTATAATTACTAGACATCTCTAATAGGCACTCACTAACGATTAATGAGCCTTTACGACAAATATGTTACCTGAGAACCATGCAACGAACGATGAATCATACTACCAATTTGATATGAGGTGACTTCAGTGTTTATTCCGTGCCAAAATCTGCCCGCATATTTTACGCCAATTTGTGAATGAAGAACAGAACTCTGCTGGGCAATCAAAATGAGCATACGCAAACATGTTTCGAAACAACAGACGATGGAGCCTTGACTATTTTTCTAACAGCAACGCGGTAATCGAATCAAAAGTGCATCTACGGATATCAACGATATTTGTCTTGTTTGCCTTTCTTTATGTCTCTCTCAAACAACGATGATCGAATGCCTGTAAGCGTTTCAAACCATCAACTCTAAGAGGCCAAGTTACACTAGCATATAGTAAGACTGTACGTGCAGATTCATTGTAAACACGACCTTTAAGGCAAAGTTAAATATTTACGTTTCTCTATAAATGACGAGTTCGAGAAAGCTACTCTATTTTTCGTGATCCGTATTCTCAACTCGTCGGACATATGGCCTACTTTATTGATAGAGTTCCCAAGATATGTAAATCTGTCGACTATGTCAAGATCTTCATTCTGCAGTCGCAAAGTTGGGGTGAGTGGTGGGTGATCCTACAGCAGTATCTTACATTTGGAGGGTGCGAATTTCATACTGAAAGACGGAACAACGTCTGTTAATCTATTCAAGTTGGCCTGTAAAGCATCCTGATTGTCGAATAATAGTACGATATCGTCCGCATAGTCAAGATGGACTAGTTTATCGCCCGGGAGAACTTCAACTCCAGCATCCTGAATGTGTGGGAAAATGTTCATAATAGCATCGATTGCAAAATTAGACAAAAATGGTGAAAGTGGACAATCTTGACGAACACCACTGCTGGTTAACAAATTTTGTAGGCACAGCGCTTTTCTACAAAATATGGAATAAAACATTGCGAACCACCGAATCGAATTCACCCTTGAAGTCTAGAAAGACGGCTAGGTACGCAAAACCTAATACGCAATTGCGTATATATAAAATGCGGGTTGATCTTCGATAGCCAGTTTGCCGTCGTACTCTAAAGATGATCATGGAAGGTCGAAACGCGTCAGTGCGTTGCGACTGGAGGTAGTTTTGTTTTGTTGTTTGACGACTGGTTAAATACAATGGGAATCGTGTTTACTTCAAGCTCGCAAATTGATTTTTTTTAAATTTGAATTTCGCAGTTTTGCGGCAGCGTCGTTATAATGTGCTGTTGTAATGCTGGATAGTAGTAGTAATTAGATGAGGATCTTGTGTTTATTTCAATGGCGAGCATAAATTGTAGGATAAGATATTTTAAGTATCCTTCAACAAAATGTTAATTGGCGGTGGAAAGCTTTCTCCGTCCAAGACTTGCTGACTTAAAGATTTCTCCGTGAGTCTGATTATAGAGCGAACTAAAATTAGTCGACGCTAATAAATTGTCGCATGCAGTGGAAACAAACCGGGTTAGGCTATACTCTTATTGATTTACATAAATTGCAAATCATTAAAAAAATGGCCTCAGCTAATCGTTTACATAACAATATGCTCAATGCTATACTTAGAACTTTTGCCTTTCCTTACTTGTATTTTATATATATATTGTTGATGATGATTTGAATGATTGGTGCGCAGTATGAGCTTCATATGTTGACTCTCCGCGATTTGCGTTCGCGGAGTTTCGCAAAGATCCGCTTGATCCCCATTTAGCATGAAGATTAGATCGTGGTTAGTGTGACCTATTTGAAGCTTTCGGAAGAAATGAACGAATCCGCACCCATCCAAAACGAAGAAAAAAAATCGATGCATGAGATTATACTTTCCGTTCATTCTGTCTTTGGTTTATCCTTCTGGTCATAACTGAACTAATTTGTTACTAGGTTCGCAACAACTAATACATAATTGCATACATATTAGTTATCCACAACAAACAGTATTTAACTCGGATCTCGTTCCACATTAATGCAATAAGCATCGTAGTTTCGTGGGATGCAACTGATGAAGGCCTACGGTAAGATGGGCCGAAATATTTTGATAAAAGAAAATTACTGGAACGCAGATCAGGTAATTTCAATTAAATGGTTTGCAACAAGGAAATTCTTTCAATAAGCATCGTAGTATTCATTCGTATGTGGATTCTTTACCTAGATTAGATTACGCTGTCTCAAAGTTCGTGTGACTCGAATGCAACAGATGTACAAAACGGATTCCGGCCAGGACAAGATGGTATAGATACTATTTAATATTAAGGCAAGTTCTGAAGCAGCGGCACTTAGATTGCCGTCCCACAGTGGCTATTTTTCTAGGCTTCAATGGTGAATTTTATTCAGTGTACCGCAATGTTCTAATAGGTATTCCGTTGACGTGTGGTATGCACACTAAATTTGTTAGTAGTATACATATAAACACTCGTCAGGTTACGAATAATTTAACTACTAGCAGTGGTGTCTGTCGAGTATATCTGTTTTCCTCGTTTGTGTTTATTTTTGTAATATATGTTATCATGAACTTTAATTTTCTATATGTTCGTGATGCAAATGTAGAATATCTCTCGGAAGGTAAGTTAGTCGATCTTGATCATGCAAGCAATATTATATTATTATTATTATTATTATTATTATTATTATTATTATTATTATTATTATTCGATAACCGAGATTCTAACTAAGCCACATTGTATAGATCAGCAATCATCGTTCCGTCTTTTTGTATGAAATTAGCATTCGCTAAATGTCAGGTACCTCTACAATATTGCACATCAACTCTGAGAATTTACGGTATTTGTTGTACTTGGAAATTGTACATATCTTTTTAATTTTATCAGTTATTTGAGCAATATAAGTGACGATGTAAATATGAGAATCGCGAAATTTAGAGCAGCTTTATCCAGCTTTCAAAATCTAGCAAACACAAGTATCTCATTCATTCCTTAAATGTTTGTTTATAATGCGCATGTACGTGTAGTTTCATTATCCACCAACAGAACTGGGCCCTTTAGAATCAAAGACGACGTTTCTGGTATTAAATCACCGTTGTTTAAGATGCATAGCACATAGGTTACCAACAACAAAAGCCAACGCTGACATCTGTAGATGTTTTCGTGGATCGACCAATAAGTACTCCTCGGTAAAAGAACAAATTGAGCTCAATCAACTGTGTCGGTTCGGTCATGTTTTGTGTATGCCTTCAATCCGATAGCACTGTGTTTCATTATTCTCCCACTGAGCACCAGATTGGCGTAAGAAACAAGGTGGACAGATTTTGACATGACAGAAACAGAAAAAGTCAACTACATCCAGATTGGGTATTATCTGATCCTTATCTGCCAGCATGAAATACACGCTCTCTCTCTCATAAATCTCTTATTTCTCTAAAATATTATTTCTGTGTTCATTTATGTATTATTTTCACTTCTTTTGGTTTTATGACAGTGAAACATTACTCACTTTTGACTTTTGTATGACTTGAAGTAATGTAGTGAGTGATTATAGAGCTAGTATATAACTGAAAGGTGTTGTATTGTGTGAAGACTGGCTCAATTGATCAAAGCCACGGACTCCAGAGTAGGGCGTAACTAAGTTTGATCTCTGATTGTCGCGTATTTTAGACAGTGCCAGTATATATATATATATATATATATATATATATATATATATATATAAATCGATTGGTGTTTATATCAAGATCGCAAACTTGATTTAGGTAGACTACTGTATGAATTCTGAGGATAGTAATGGAAATTTCAGGAACTATATATATATATATATATATATATATATGCATGTATATATTTATGTATGTATATACATGTTTATGTAGACATTTATGTGTATATGTGTCATATATGTATGTATGTTTGTGCTTGTGTTTGTGTTTATTTTTTGTGAATATAGTCTTATTCCTTATGGATTTATTTGTTCTATCGAAATTTTGCTGGCTGATACATATTTTAAATGCGAAACTTGTATGGAGATTTAGTAATGCATTGCAAATTATATATTTAAATTAACATGTGTTGCGGGGGCTGTAATGGCCAAGGTTGCGATCTTGATATAAACACCTGGCCCTTCATTTACTAACATTTATCAGTATAAATTAGAATTTTATAGTGTAGAATTCATGCAGTAGACCGATTTCATCCTAATTGGGAACTGATCACGTAGTGTCCGCAATACATTCTAGACAGTACAGTGATGAGTTACCAATTATTACGAAACGGGTCTACTAGCTGAATTGCCTTTTCTTCACTATTCAATTCTTAATTTATATCGACAAATGTATGCGCATAATGAGACTGGTGTTTATATTAAGATCGCAAACTTGATTTAATTAATGCATATTGTGGTTTCATTATGCTACTATTAAGGCGTTAAAATATTTATTGACCCTTTAGAATAATGTATTGTAATCGCATTTACCGTTTTTTAGATGGCCAATCAGTTGCTTTGGATAACGTTATGATGAGTTCGACTGACGCGGACAACGATATGACAGCTGCATTAGATGCCAACAAGCGTAATCAATACAGGATTGACGCTGCCGTAAAAAGGGCGCACGCCGAGCGTCAATGTACTAAAAATCATATGCAAAATATGGCAGCAAACAAACCAGACGAGGACGGTTCTCCTACAACAATGCCAGTTACTCCAACCGTATCAAATATTTCAGCGAAAAATAACCAGCCAATGGTTTCTAATTTTGTAAATTCAGTTTGTTCTACTGCTTCTGCTGTTCCCGTTTCCGCTTTAGCTCATACTTTGGCCATGCCTGTTACCTCAGGTAGTTCATGGCCAGTAAATTGCGCACTACCTTCTGTTTCTCAGCCGTCGCCGGCGATTTTGGCTCCAATGTTTCTTCTTCAAAGTGTTATGAACACTCTGTCTTCTGTGACAACAAATGCGCCCCAAGTCTTAAATCCATGCGGAAGTTCTGAAGATAAACCCGGATCTGCAAACGCCTTGACTCCTAGTCAAGTAACATCCTGCATTCCACCTGTTGGTTGTGTTGCTCCATTTAAATTACCTCACTTCCAGAATTTTGGAACACTGGATATGCAGTCTGTAAGTTTAATACTTTTTACCTTTATCTAACCAGCTCTTAATGATTTCATATGAGAAAATTAACATGGGTTACAACGAGCTATTTTTGCATATTTTACGTAGAAACCTTGATTGAATAAATTATGGTCATTTTTATAGATCTACCGCAAGCTATGCTGCCTGGAGAGCGTCTTCTCGAGACGTTTATCAAGGCGTCTCATCTCTCGATGAGATTCAATTTTGGTAATTATGCGAATCAGCCGGTCATAATTTTTCTCCGGTTAATATTTTAGAACTTAGTTTTATGGGTATTTTCTTGTTTTTGTAATGCGGTATTCTGATTTATTGCTACGGTTTTAAGTGAAATCTCACTAATTTACGTATACAGATGAATATCTGGGTCTCTCCAACACTGGAAAGAGAGCCGAAGTCTTTAATGTAGAATTAAATATGCGCAATCAATTACCCATTATCTCTACATGCTAGTAAAAATAAGACGCAATATTAAAAAGCTTCCAAAATTGCAAATAATTTTCATTCGGTCGCAAAACGCTTACCAGTTTTGGGATCTGTCAATACATCTAATTAATGCCGTTGCTCCAGTATGATATACCGATGCTTCCTTTCCACATTACGATGTAATATTCAGTTCTGTTTGGACTGCAAAAGAACACTAGGTCGCTAGCTTCTAGCTGTCGGTTGAGACATTCTGTTTTTTCATTAGCTTATTATAATCAAGGTTGCGGTCTTGATATAAACACCTGACCCATTAATTACTTACATATGATAAACTAAGAATTGTATAGTGTAGAAAAGGCAATTCATCCAGTAGACCGGTTTCGTGCCAGAACTCATCAAGTACTGGCAGAATTTTGCCGCGGACGGGACCTGAACCGCAGAGACGTCTGCCCAGGTTCATGTCCTGTCGCAGAATTAACCAGTAATGAGTTAATAGAACGAAACCAATCTAGATAATTACCTTTCTGTCTGGATTACTACTGACATATGTAAGTAATTAATGGGTCAGGTGTTTATATCAAGACCGCAACCTTGATTATAATAATTGTTATCACCACCCGCGCAACCAATGTTCGTTTAATTATATAAATGTTCATTTCATAAGCTTGCTTGGCAGGATAAATTAACAGACTTTAGCACTGACGGTATAGTTCTGAGTTAAAAAGTGACAGAAGCGATCACTCAACAGTGGAGTCCTGTCTCCAGTGATAACTGGATGATCTGCGCATACAACTTGAAGGGATTATTGTGCTTCGATGCTAAACCAAACAGAAAAAATATCAGAACTGGAGTTCATGGATTCCGGCAACTGTAGAAATTATCCAATATTCCGTTCGTTACATAGAAATTTCTAAATGGAGACATGTATTTTTGTCATGAATAACGAAACAAAAATGTAACATCAATTTTGTCTAAGATTACTTACGATTTATATATTGTTGGCTTAAAGCATTGTGCCGCTTGCTGCAGGAAACAGTCTATTACTAATAATCAAATTAGCTGATTGTTTTAGTTCCGCTATTGACATTTGTGCTATATTTTTTATCTTTACTTTGTCTAAATGCACAATGTGTATTCTTCATTGATTGATGATTTCAGTCTTCTTCACACTCTGAAGGCTGTAGCACGTGTACTATTATCAAGGGAAACTCCGACATTTTCGATGGTTAGTACACTTGTTGAAGCCTTCAGAGCAACGGAACCAGTTATAATTTACGGATTGCTAATCTACTACTCGCGACTGTCAATGGCGGAAATGAGACACGAAACGTATATGAAACCTTTAAATAATCAACTAATTGATTAACACATTCTAAGAAATTATTCTGGTGCACATGGAATGCCACGAAAATTCTTTTAATGTGTTTTCCCTTTTACTTTAGAGTAGCAATTGTACCCTTTCGTTCACCTTTGTTTACCTTATCATTTTGCAATAAATCGCCGATGTTTTAATTTGTTTTTTTTTAATTGAAAAAAGTATTATTAATAATGAAAGAAAAGACGATTATTGACTCTTTATTGCACAAAATTTTTACCCTTTATTTAGTCTTTTTGTACATTAGAAGGTCAACCTTTGAAATATATTTATATTGATTATATAATATTACATTATATTAAGTCATCATTACCATGCACAGACATGCATAGGCCAAAAGTAACTAATGTTTAATTGCCATATAACTATAAGATTGTTATTCGTATTGTTCATGGTTAAATGTAAAAGAACACCAGGTCGCCCATTCCTATTGAGGATGGTTTGTATTCGGAGTTATCCTTCTTCTAGATAGTCTGACAACCAAGGCTGATGTGGACTATCTGCCAAGATTCCTTTAGCAGCCGAAACCTGCCTTTCGTGTCTGGCACGCTTGCTCTCATTCCGTCACTACACATTTAACAATAAAAGTTAATGCGCAGTTAGACCTAACTCGAGACTTCACGGGAAACGAGACGATGGCTGTGTCCCTTTAGACCCGACAAGCTTCATTTACAGTCATCATCTTCATTAGCAATACTTGAGCATTTAAAAGCTTATGCTATACTGTTTTATAGCCATGAGGAAATAAACGTAATACTACTATCAATAATATTTATTTCTAAGATAATCTTTGTAAAAGTGGAAAATATATTTAGAAAGGAATAAATTTATTATGGCTGTTATTCATAGAATAGGCACAGTAAGATATAATGAAAAATGTAATACATGTTCAACATGCGATTGTGCTATTCGCTTTAATTACTAATAATATTAATATTTATTTTTTCACATTTTTCCATGTGTGCAGCCTCATTTAATGGATATTTGTAGACAGTTTGCACTAAACCAACAAGCAGCTGCACAAACGTCAGTTGCGGAAATTGTGCCAAATCTGGCTGCATTAAATGTGAACTCTTCGGTATCGAATGCTGCTAATGAGGATTCTAAACAATCTCAGACACGCAACGATAAAGAAAATGGGCAAGTCACAGAAACGAATCTTGCTATTTCAGCACAACCAGCAATGAACGAAAAGGATACACATTTACTTACTCCTTCATTATCAACTATTGGTAATTTTACTTTACTGAATTTTGAAAACTTTTACCGATATTTTATTTTACGTATACAGCAGGTATTATGATGTTTAAAATCATTATTAACAGTTTCATTTTAGAGTGAAACCCCGCTGCCTCGTTGATGCATAGCCAAATTATGTGTCAATCAGGGAGGACCTACATTATTGACACGTTGATACAAGCTAGCGAAACTACCTATTGCCACATGCGCTAGGTCATGCAATATAGCAGGCGGGGCGACATTGGTGGGACGCCACTTAGCTGTAACTGGTCTGCGACAAGAAACCACTTACATTTACTTTCTTGCAAAGACGAAACTCATTCTACTACACTTAATTTTGGCCGAGTTGAGTTGATTCTTGTGACAACAACTATGAGTGAACTAGATATTTAATTAAATGATTGTGACTCATGACACGTTGATATATGTTGTATACGTGAAGTACGATTCTATATAGCTGCAATATGTAGCGAAATTTAGAAATAGTTGTTCTAGCTTTTATTTTTATGTTCCCTTGTGCTAATTGACTTAAATGGCTCAAGAAGCTTTTTGTCATCATAATTATGCACAGCAATACATAAACCACTAGTAACTAATGTTTCGCTGTACTATAACCCTAAAAAGTATAAATAAATAAACTAAAAAGTTTTAAAAGTTTATTAATGAGAAAAATAATAATTTACGCCCTTTAACCACTTTTAATCTTAGGAGATTGTACCGTCCTATTATTCCACATTCTTCTACCAAATATATAGTGGTTAAAGGGCGTAATACCGGCTCCTACTGATGAGTCGCCAGTAAGCACGAAACGAATGTGCAAGAGATTATACTTTCCGTTCATGCTGTCTTTGGTTTATCCTTCTGGTCACAACTGAACTAATTTGTTATTAGATTCGCAACACCTACTTATTTGATGATGGTGCTGTCATAATTTTTTGTGCAGTGATTAAATTATTTCATACTTTATAAAATTTAAAGTTCCGGTCCGGTTGCTTGGTGGCTAGTTGACGATGGTTTTCAGCTTTATAATGCTATTGTAATAGTTTTGATAAGCCTTGTTGTATAATAGATACTCCAGTCGTGTCTATCTTTGTCGCTTCGATTATTTTACGCCACCTCTGTGTCTGATATTAACCACATAAAAGGAGGAAAGACTGGATTCGAAACAGAAAGATATTGCATGTATGATGTATTTACTGAAGACAACTATCTTTATTTACATTCTACAAGTCTTTGGATAATTTGAGGGAACGCGTTTCCATTGATAACAATTTGCCATAGGATACTTTATTTTGAAATACTGGGCCAACATGAAAGTTAAATACTATACAATTTTGCATTAAAAATTTATTTGCATCAACGTGTTACCAAATGACAGCATATACTCATTGCTGGCAGTTGCGCCCGGCAAGGTTAGCCAACTCCGTTTTTAAAAATTGTGTTAGAGACCATTATAAAATATTCAATTTCAGACATTCATAGTGCAGGCGCCGCAGATCTCCCAAGTTGGGGTTTTGCCAATACTGTTTGACAAACCTCTGCTTTAAATCAAGTTTGCGAACTTGAAGTAAACACCAATCCCATTTTATTTAACCACTCGTCGAACAACATAGCAAAATTACTGTCAATCACACGCACTGACGCGTTTCAACCTTCCATGATCATCATCAGAGTACGACGGAAAACTGATTATAGAGGATCAGTGCGTGTGACTGGCGGTAGTTTTGCTATATTTTTCAACGACCGGTTAAATTCAATGGGATTGATGTTTACTTCAAGATCGAAACTTGATTTAAAGAATTACCAACACCCGTGCAGTCAATGGTTGTTTAATCGAGAACCTGTTCAGGAAACTTGGTTAGATTATCAGTCGTCGTTCCGACATTTGGCATGTAGCTAGCACCTTCCTAATGTAAGATACCACTACAAGATCTTCCTTCACTCGCTGTAAATGTGTTGCGTAAATGTGAAGACTTCAAATTCATTGACTTGTTTAATTATCTTTAGTGATGTGGTATGCATTATAAAAAGACAAAATTAATTTGAGAACTGCAAATAATATAGTAGCCATTTCTCACGTTCGCTATGAATGGCAAAAAATTGTGGCTTCATTTTGAAGGTAGTGCACATAGTTCAGCTGTTAGATGCTATTGATATTTAGAACTTTTAATTTGACAGCCTTAATAGCTTATTGGCATTCGACTACCGTGAAAATCTACAAAAATTCTGTTGGTAGTGAAGGACAAGTTAGTCTATCGCGTCCTTACCGTGATTTGTAGTCTGCAACCATGAGCGATATGGCATCGAATCCTGTGGCAATCTTATAGCAGAGCCACCTTAGCTGTCTTGTTTGTTGTTGCATATCTCTCTGTGAGGCTTTATTTTGTATATGAACCGATATAATGCAAAAAAACAAGCAAGAGGTATTGACGATATTACAATGCCTCTTGATTGATCAGGACTATGTTGCTAAAGGTGAGTGATTTCTAAGGTGGAATATCCAGTAAGGATTGAAATACTCTCCTAATAAATATAAAGAACTTAGACAACCTAGACCTCTATACAACATCATTAGAGCCATATTTTCTTTAGAACAAAGCTACGGCAATGCAGCTTCCTTGCTACTTTCACCGTATCCCGTCAACAGCAATTGATAATGCTCAACTTATATATGAAAGTTAAGAATGTGATGTATCACGTAGAGTTTCCATCGAAGAATTATGATGCGCAGGTTGACCCGATTCTGGTAGACTACAAAAATTTCATTATGAATTTTTAACCGTTTCCGCCATGTCACGTAGTTTCTTACGTCAATATAGTGCTGAGTGAGAGATAAATACTATACAGGGGTGTCGAATTGAGAGCTTAAGAAAAATTTGACCGAACTAGCATAGTTGATGTCACTTATTTGTTTGTCATGCGAAAAGCACTTGGTCGATCCAAAAGTACATCTACGGAGGTCAGCATTGCCTATTCGTTGTTGCTAATCTATTTCGTAACCAACAGTAATAGAATGAAAGTAAGTGTCTAAGGTCTTAGACTCTAAAGTATAAAGTGTAAAAAAACTGCACGTATGGCAGCATTTGGCAACCGGCATATAGAACAGTGTATTTTCTTCATAAATGGCGACGGTTGAATTAGGATATTCTAGCCTTCACGATTCTCCTATTTTCCTAGTCACAGATACTGTTACATTTAACAAATTTTGTAAACTTAAACTTAAATCTGCACCTTGAAGCTGAGGAGTTGAAATGAGTGATGGCTCGTCCTTTAGATGTATTTTAAATTTCATACCAAAAGAGAAAGTTTACCCTCGTAGAGTTTAGCTTATTTTGCAATCATTTATGGTTTTCCATGACTTGTCGCGTGAATTGAGCTAAAAAACATCCACTGTTTCCTAATGCGAATGCTTCCGTCTCTTCTATTTTCTGGTCTAAAAGTATTCAAAATATACCTTAATTTGGTGTCTAATAGCTCTGTTATTATTATTATTATTATAAGCTTGGCTATTGGGAACTTTGTGCAAAGTTTCGATAATCTTCTCAGACTTTTCAGAAACCCAATGACCGATTTACAGGTGTCTACACTTTCACATCAAGTGACACCTGTGTTGTACATATCAGATCGTATCTTCGTCCACAGTACGTTCTAATTTTCATAATCTAGATAAATTAAATTCGATTTTATTATATCGCCATATATCTCGGAAAGAGGGTTGTATGAATTTGCTTACATCTATTTCCCGTTTATGCTTATTAAGCTTTTATAAATATGCGAATGAAAATTGACAACAAATCAGTGCATAGTCCTGGTAAATGTGTTGCAGAATGAGCACCAGTTCTTAATACAACCAAATCATCTAGAATTAATTGTTACATTATCTATTTGAGCTCACAGCTGTCCTTACACCACGTGCTGATAAAGGATAACCTATTCTCAGCGCAGCTATCCAACTATAATATACCACCATGATCGTGCATTAAATTTAAGGCATATCTGCATTAATGTCTACAATAGTCAGGAGACTATCTGAACTTCATGTTTTTTCCACCTATATTGGATGGGCCATGCACACGAATATCGTCTGTATTTATTATCAGTTTATCGTCCAGACGAGACTTAATTATGCATAATTCTACAGTTAAATTGTTCTTTTGAGTAGTCAGTCCTTGAATCAATATTTCTAACCCATCAGAAGCCATTGTTGGTTGTACCACACATGCTTTCTTTTTACTCAAAGAATTTTGCTCGCATAACGAGCATCGATTTAATAAAACAAATTGACAAATATTAATTAATTTATGTTCAGTTCGGCTCGAAGACTGCTTTTATCATTGGGCTGACTGCTTCCTCCTTATTTCCTGGCGCTTCTGCGAGGAATTTCTGTTGAAATAATGTCTGCCCTAAATAAGACCCTTTGTTCATTCTTTGTCTTAAAGGTGGCTATTGCCACACTTCCACCTCTATTAAGTAGAGAACTTAGGTAAGATTATAAAGTGTCTTCTTTGTTGTTTGTACTGCAATCCGTAGAAACATATGCGGATATAATAAAAAAAGAGAAAGCGGATTACGGGTTCTGGCAAGGATTTACTTAGACGCATTTATACGGGCCGAACAGTACTTGCTTTTTGCACGCATCTGTCCCAAACGAGTGAAAGGTGACACTCACTACAGCCAATTACCGTGGTATTAGTTTTCTTTATGCTACATCGAAGGTAATCACTGCTATTGCTTCCAAAAGGATTCGTGATATGCGAGATAAGCGAACTAGGTTAGCAAGGCTTCGACCTAGAATAGAATATGTGGATGAACTTCATACATTCAGCGCGACCCTCGAGTTGCACTACCGGGATTAGTTGCTCAATGTTTATGTTTTATGTACTGTTCAGCTGATTTCGTTTCTATTTCACGCGAGACAATTTGGGAACTTTTTTGTAATGTTGATGTATCGGCCAGAATACTTCACTATTTCTAAACCTGTTATAACGGTTCATCGGTCTTTGTTCTCACCAGTGTTTCCCTGAACCTTTGCGATTGTCTTCGGCAGATGGCTCCATCTTGTTTAGTTGTTCTCCACACAGTCTTTTCAAACATCATGGGAACACTCCGAAGTGTAGATCAATGGTGGTGACCGGCTTGTTGACCTCGAAAACGCTGACGATGCAGTTCCTATAGAAGAAAATAGAGACTAGCTCCATAGCGCTATTGATTGTGCTAAAATGTCTGAAGTTAAACACAAAAAAGTCTGTGATAAAATTTTGATCCTAAGCCTAATGTAATTCGCCTATAGTCATGATGACATCTCGGATTCTGCTGCAGCTTCCTATATAACAATTTCAAAATATTTAGGCAAATTATGCTGTCGATTTTCCCATATTCTGTGGAGACTGAAGATTCTCACTGTACCTGTTAAATAGTTGTTGGCTAATGTCATGATCAGTTAAACATCATTAGGCATTACACGCGAACATTTACAAGCCAATCAGCGCTATTCTGCCGTTTTTCATGTACCCTCACCATCCGACCGATTTTTTAACGTCGATTCCATTCATCGAAGCACTGTCTGACATGGGAATGTGACATCATACGTGCCAGCCAACAGATAATTCCAGTATATGGCTGGAACCACCATCTATTAGCCGGGTACCTTGCTTACAATATCCATAATTGATCACGCAGTACCGTACATTTACTAACCAAAAGACGCAAGAATATGCAAAGATATGTCGAAGTCTAATGCCAAACAGTAGTCAGTGGAGAGAAATCGTTAATGTTTCATTTGATCATAGGCTGGTCAATAACCTATATATATATATATATATATATATATATATATATATATATATATATATATATATATATCTCAAGTACTGTCTAAAATATGCGACAATCAGAGATCAAACTTAGTTACGCCTACTTCGGAGTCCGTGGCTTTGTTCACTGAGCCAATATTCCACACACTACACACAATTTTCAGTTATATACTAGCTCATAATCATCATCATTATCATTTCCAGTCATACAAAAGTCAAAAGTGACTAATGTTTCACTGCCATAAAACCAAATGGAGTGAAAAAAAGTATATAAACGAAAACAAATTATTGGTGAGATTTACGAGAGATAGAGGGAGGCAGAGAGAGGAGGAATACCTTGCTACTAGGAGTAAATTTATCAGGAAATTTCACAGAAATAAGGCAAACTAATCCTCGCCACAACACCATTATGGCCAATTTAGCATTCGGGAAAGGCGACATCAGCAATACAGCTTCCTTGCGGATTTCACTGTATCACGTCATAAAGAAACCAAACCTCGCAGCTTACTTCGCCCTACTATGAAAAGAAAGTGATGAAGATGATTCTACTAGACATCTGCAGCAAGATCGCAAATGAGATCGTTTCGATGCCATAGCGTGTAGGGTTTCGAACCATGAACTATGATGTGCACGTAGATCCCATCCTGGCTGACGAGTGGGTCCTATACCACCCAATTTGGATGTAAGTGACTTCAACTGTTTCTGTCATGTCAAAATCTACCAACCTTGTTTCTTACGCCAATCTGGTGCTGGATGAGAGATCAGAGCTCCACTGGGCAATCGAAATGTTGGCATACGCAAAATGTGACCAAGCCAACGAACTTGATGGAGCCTTATTTGTTTTTCTAACGAGGAGCAATTATTGGAATATTCAAAAAATACGTCTACGGATGTCAACGTTAGTTATTCGTTGTAGGTAACCAACATATGTCATACTTCTCAAACAACGATGATCGAATGCCTGAAAGCGTTTCAAATCATCAACTCTAAGAGGCCAAGTTTCATTATCGTATAGTAAGACTGCGAGTACAGATGCGTTGTAAACACGAACTTTAAGGCAAAATGAAATATTCGCTTTTCTCCATAACTGACGAAAGTTCGAGATAGCTATTCTAGCTTTCGCGATTCGTATTTTCACCTCGTCGGACATATTGCCCAAGTTGGTGACAGAGCTCCCAAGATATTGAAACCTGTCGACTGTCTAGATCTTCATTCTGCAGTCGCAAAGTTGGAGTGAGTGGTGGGTGATCCTATAACAGTATCTTACATTTAGAGGGTGCGAATTTCAAACTGAAAGACGGAACAACGTTTGTTAATCTATTCAAGGTGGCCTGGGCAGCATCACGATTGTCGAATAATAGTACGATATCGTCCACATTTTCAAGATCCACTAGTTAATCGCCCGGAAGTACTTCAACTTCAGCATCCTGAATGTGTGGTTGTGATTTTCATAATGGAATCGATTACAAAATTAAACAAAGAGGGGAAAGTCGACAACCTTGGCGAACACCACTGCAGGTTGTAAAGTTATGCGTTAATTCGTTTTAGATCTTAACGTGACCAGAAGTATTTGTGTAGAGAGCTCGTATAACATTAACAAATTTTGTGGGCACACATTTTTCGACAAAATATGGAATAAAACATTATGATCCACCGAATCAAATGCACCCTTGAAGACTAAAAAAACGGCTATTGTGGGACGGTGATAAAAATATCTCTGTTCGAGAACTTGCCTTAAAGTAAAAATATTATCTATACAACCTCGTCCTGCGCGGAATCCGGCCTGTTCTTCTCTTGTATGTGATTCACGTGAAGCGCTTAGGCGACGTAGGATAATCGAAGCAAATAACCTAGATACGACCTGATTCAGGCTTATACCACGATGGTTATCGCACGAATTACGATTGCTCTTTTTGAAGATCGGAATGATGGTCGACTCATTCCAATCTAGTGGTACAGTTTCATCATTCCATATAGTATGAAAATGTTTGGTCAACGCTCCTGAAATTATATCGCCACCATCCTTGAGCAATCCTGGAAGCAAATCATCAGGGCCTGTGGCTTTGCGGCGTTTAGGAGATAGGATTGCATCGCGTACTTCTAACTCGGATGGTTCTTCGGGACTAACATTCCACACTGTTGATGCAGACATGCATTCGGGAATCGGAATTGACGCGGGTGCCCAAGAAAATTGATCTCTAAAGTGTTCAGCCCACCTGTCAAGACGACTTATTTTATCGGTTATTAATTCGTTGTTAGTATCATTTATAGTTTCGCTAACTTTTAACTTTCTCGGACCTGTTGCGCGGATAAGCTGGAAAAAACAGCGACTATTACCTGACACGAAAGCTACTTCCATTTCTTCAGCCTTTCTGTTCCAAAAGTTTTCGAGATCGCCTTTTAGACTGCGCTTAAGTTAACGTCTTATATTGCGACGAGTATTATTATGAGCCGATCCAGGTGTAATCTGGTGCCTTATTTCGAGTATCTCCATAGATTTTACAGAGAGTCAATGATTATTTCTACGTGGGCCTGCAATGCCACATACAGTAGTACTGGCATTGTGTATAGTAGAACTTATCTTGGACCAAAGTATATTCGGATTTTCGCTATTCAGACCAGTTAGATTAGCCTTTAGAATATTTTCATAGTGTTGTCGGATGGACGGTTGTTCGAGTTTGCCTACATCAATTTGGGGTTTATTCTTAATTATTTTCCCGGCAAATTTTAGAGCAAATCTACAACGGATAAGTGCATGGTCCGAGTCGACATAAGTGTTCCAAAAAGGGCGACAATCCTGGATGCAACCCCACCATCTATAACTAGTTGCTACATGATCTATTTGAGTCCACCGTTGTCCGGGTGCTGGAGGACGCCATGTAGCACAACGTCTAACACTACGTCTGAAATCTGTACATCTTAAATATAGTCTATTTTCAGCGCAGCTATTCAAAAGCCGTTCACCATTATCATTGCGAGTCGAGCTTAGAGTGCCTTCCACCTAACTGAAATTCTGTGTTACTTAAGAGACCAACTTGAGCATTCATGTCACCCATAACCAAGACTATATCCGAACTTCGTGCTTTACTTAGTAAGGAGCTTAATTCGGAGTAAAAGACGTCCTTGCTTTCTTCTGTGCTGCAATCGGTAGGAGCATATGCAGATACAACGAAGAGGCAACGATGATAACGGTTTTTTGCTACTAGCTACTGGCTCACGCTGTTAGTAGGCCTATGTGGAACATTCTTAAACCTAAAGTTCTGTGTCGTCACCCCTTATTTGTGATTATAGAACAGACATTACGCTACTCGAGTAAGTGCTATCGAAATGAACATTTATTTTTAAATGAGCATTGGTTGCGCGGGCGGTTATAAAAACACAAATCCAATATTTATTTGTCTGTTTAAACTAAACATTGTATAATGTAGAAAATGCGATTCCTCCAGAAGACCGGGTTCGTTCTTGTTGAAAATTCTCTAAGTATGGTCCTTTAGTAGGAATTAAACATTTAATGCATAAAAGTAATATATCAATTTTTTGTTCGCCATTTTAGTGCATTTGTAATTTAAATTAAGTAATAAATCGCGTTTCCCGCCTTCTGTTCGTATGCTAGTTTTTCACAGTTGACTGTAGTAAGTACTAGATATTGCAGTGGAGTTGAGGTCGGGCGAAAATCGTCTTCTTGAACTTTGAAAAACTGTCTCATTTAATTTTTAATCCTTAGTAAACGATTAATTTATTATTTCATGTTACAGAAATATAATTTTGCCCGTATTTTTTGTCCAAAATTTTCCGGTTATACCTGATTACACGACGACTTTAATTGCGCATAAAATAAAAGTCGTTTTCTGAATTAAATAGTGTATGAGCGTTTTGTTATATTGGCTTTGTATTATACAAAAACAAACAAACGTGTCTGCTCGAGATACACCTGCGCACAAATTACTAAAACATGCGATAAGTTAAGACGAAATAAACATAGAGTTCATGCAAAACGAATAACTTTGTTACATCCTACTAGAAAATAAATAACATACACAAACATGGAACAACACACTCACTCCGAAATCCAAACAACCGTATATACCAGTACTTTAATCAAGGTCGCGATCTTGATATAAACACTTTACCCATTATGTACATACATTTTGTCAGTATATACTAGGTATTGTATAGTGTAGAAAAGACAGTTCATCAAGTAGACCGGTGCCTACTTCATTGGCAACTGATCCCGTACTATCAAGATTTTGCAGCACATTCTGGCGCTTAATTAACGCATGAACGGGATAAGCATAGTTGTGCATAATCTATAAACGAACACCATGTTGCCCATGCCCAAACCACACACACACACACACATATATATATATATATATATATATATATATATATATATATATATCTGTGTGGGTGTGTGCGTGCACATTCGGTGTGTTGTACTTTATAGAGATATTTGTTATTTTGGGCGTTTGTTGTATAGTACTATTTACCCTTGAAATATTAATTTTAGATCAAGATGTTAGTCAGTCTGTCAATACAGGGAACTGTAATTCAACAATTGTCGCTAAAAATGCTCCTATGAACAGTGAAATATCTTCGCCTCAATTTACAGAAAAGCTGACTAGGCCGGTTGGCGGATCTGAATCACGTTCCCTTCAAAATGAGGCAAGCTATAGCAAATCAACTTCTGAGCCTGAATTGACAAAGTCAAGCAATACCAGATCAAATGTATCGATCAAACTGGATGATAAAACGGCATCAACTTCCCAAAGCGCAAATGCTGATAAAAACAAAGGTAGGCGCTATTGGATAAATTCTTTGAAATTCTGCTTTTCTATGTTTTATGAAATGCTGATTTAATACTAGCTGTGGCAGCACTTTTGTGAAGAACAGGCTCGATTATTTTATTATTTGACAACCCATTGCAATTATTTGTGTACAGGCTTACAGATTTAAGACTATTCAATTGGAACTATCGTTATTCTCATTGCTCGGTAACTTAGTGTATGCACAGTATTTGATGATTGAAGCATGAATATGTTAATACACCATCTGTATTAGCTTTTTCTGTTTTTTTCTTTAATTATGTGTTTGAGAAAAGCGTTTGTGTGCGCATGTACTGGCTTGAATGTGAAGTTGTGTCGCGTTTCGACATGTGTTTTGCTTGTTTATGGTCCGCTGTATAACTGTGTGTGTATATTTGGTATTATTAGGCAACTACTGACGCGTTTCCAAATAATGATGAAACCCTGATTTTTATCAGATTGTATTGGTGCTATCTACTATTTCCATTGGGTTTGCAGTTTGCCTGGCATTGGCAACATGGAAAAATTTGCTTTCTCAATGATTCCCCTTCTCTTCGCAAACTTTATTTAAAGAATTGTTCTTACCACCCGCGCAATTAATTATTGTTTAAGTGTATTGTCTATAAATGTGTGGCGAAAGCTATAAACAGTTGTTCGTGATCGCATAGAAATTGTAAAACTGACATTTCCAGTCACGTACAATGTATGCAAGATTACTATATGTGAGATCCGCATATCTAATTTTGCTTTCTATATATATGCAATGCGGATCGATCCTCGGTTGCCAGTTTGCCGTCGTACTCTGATGATGAGCATGGAAGGTCGAAACGCGTCAGTGCGTGCGACTGACGGTAGTTTTGCTATGTTGTTCGAAGACTGGTTAAATACAATGTGATTGGTGTTTAATTCAAGCTCGCAAACTTGATTTAAAGAATTGTTACCACCACCAACGCAATCAATTATTGTTTAATTGTATTGACTTTATATATATGTATATATATATATATATATATATATATATATATATATATATATAATATTGTGTATGTGTGTGTGTGTGTGGAGAAAGCTATAAACAGTTAATGTTCGTGACTGAAAAGGAACTTTGCAGCCGACATTTCCAGTCACGTACAATGTATGCAAGGTTATTAGATGTGAGATCTGCATATCTAATTTTGCTTTCCATATATATGCAATGCGGATCGATCCTTGCTTGCCAATTTGCCGTCGTACTCTGATGATCATGAAAGGTCGAAACTCGTCAATGCGTGTCATTACAATACTGTGGTATCGGTACTATAGTCACAGATTGGGGTTTGTTAATTTTAATTTTATGGCTCGAGGAATGCTATATAGGCTCCAGCCAAAGGAAAAGATAACCAAGAAACATTAGTTGGTTTATAACTGAAAATTATGTACAGTGTGCGTCAGGGTGGTTCAGTGATTAGAGCAC
Source organism: Eudiplozoon nipponicum (assembly GCA_029291075.1). Taxonomy (NCBI): domain Eukaryota; kingdom Metazoa; phylum Platyhelminthes; class Monogenea; order Mazocraeidea; family Diplozoidae; genus Eudiplozoon; species Eudiplozoon nipponicum. Next base: position 13,235 of record JAQBSW010001515.1, on the reverse strand, counting down.
CATGTTCGAGCCCTTTCCGCAGCAAATTCTGGGCAGAACTTGACGAGTTCTCAATAAGGGCGAAACAGGTCAACTGAAAGAAATGCCTTTTTTGTGCCGACAGGGTGGCTCAGTAGTTAGAGCAACAGATTCCGGGGCAGACGTTTCCAGGTTCGAGCCCTGTCCGCGGCAAAGTCTTGACAGTACGTGATGAATTCTCAGTAATGTCGAAACCGGTCTGCCGGATGAATTGCCTTATCTACACTATACATTTCTGTATGTGATGATGATGATGATGATGATGATGATCCATTCACAACGTGAATAACCGCCTAACTCTAACTACCACGAAAAATACTGTCATCGTTAATCAATAATAAATCATCAGTTTACAATCTTGATGTATTACTGTAATAATGATCAGATGGTTTTTGCCTTCAATCTTGTTACAATTTCGTCTTTGTCATTCTCGCTGCTTTAATACTCGTTCTATTACTAATCGATTCGGTACTTTATTATGTTTTTTAGCCAGATAGACAGGTTTATCCTGTATTTAGAACAACTATATGACAAAAAATATTTTCGCAAAACAATCGTGCGCCAATTGACTGTACATCATAATCCGTTGTGTGTAGATATTAAAGACTTTGATTTTTCAATCTGTTTATTAAATTGGATGCAAATTATAAAAACGGGTGTACAAATTTGATTAAATTTGTCATAATATGATGTAATTATTTGTACTTGATGGAATCGTTGTGCTCATGTGTGCAAGCTCCGGGAAAAGCTTTGGAAGGGGCTTTTGAAAATCACACGGAAACGTCATCTCAGCAGACTGTCAGTCCTCGTGTTTCTAAGTATGTTCTAGTTCTTGGTTATTGGACCTGGACTTCTCTGGGCGTCAGGTCCATGAGAATACAATAGGACTTTTGAACACATCCTTCTAGAATTGCCGAATACTTGCCCTTCGCAGTGGTAGATGGGACAATCAATGTGAGTTGTAGTCTTTTTGATAGCTAATTCAGACGTAAATACCTAGAATTGAGAGCTTTAATCTTAATTTATTTACTCGGTGATCAGCACGGAACACCTCATCCTGATTGTTGTGACCGTATAAAGTCATCTATTCTGCCTATGTGATTACTATTTTTGACAACATTATAGACTTGGTTTAGAAGATAGCAAAGTCTTACAGTTTTATGTGACAGAACAATCGCGTAAGTGAATTACCTTCCTTTGGAGCTATTCAAGTTTGAGACAAGTGTTCAGAAGGACCATGTCCATTATTGATTGTATTTGTAAGATTGCTAGTAAATAAATTAGTCTACTCGTTAACACATGTTTTCTAAATATATTTAACTGGTCATTCTAAAATATGTTTTTCATTAACCAGTTGGATATTAAATGTTCTTTACTCAAAACATTTATACTCATTCTTTCACCTATGTTTAAAGCAATATCGATTAATTGCTTTTTTGTCCTGGCTTCCTTTAATGAAGTCGCCAAAACTTATTCTATCGTTAAATTTTGTATAACTATAATTTATAATTTTTTTAAATTCGACTATCAGATGCATCTAATGGGTCAAATAATCGCCGGAATGACATTACAAACGGCTATCGGCAATCAAAGTTTACTTCTGCAACTGATCATTCTGTCGGCACTAGTAGTAGTTATGTTTCAGATAATTCACATGGAAAACGCCAGAACTGTTATGAATCAAACAGCAACAACACAGTAGTTTGTTCTTCAAGTACGTCTTCTCGTTCTCCAGTTGGTCAGCGTCGCGCTGTTGCCTTGCTGCCCGACCACGGGCCCATAACAAAATCGAGTGGACTTTTGGATCATCCGACGACAAATGTAGGTGGGATGGTTCCCATGTTCGCCAACGATCAAAGGCGTTTTGATGTTCCAGTCGGAAGGAATGACAGATTTGTATCCATGCACGGCACTGGGCAGTATTCTGCTGGGGTAAAGCCAAGACGTGGAAATGCTATAGCAGGAAGACGATTAACTGGTACACCTACGGATGCCTATAGTGCTCGTTATGCAAAGTAAACTTTTATTTGATACATTATAATTTATTTTGATGTGCAAAAAGTGACATGCATGTGTGTTTTTGTTATGCCGTACCTAATTATAAATTAATTAATTCAGAACCAGCCAGGTAAATCAAAGCTCCTGGATATCCAACTAGCTCGTGAATAAATTGGTGATTTGACACGGGTATTACACAGGAAATTCTTCTTTACCCGAGCAATATATTCATTGCAACACTAGTACGCAAAAATCTGGAAAAAAACGCTGATTACCATCCTTGCAAACCGAATCTGGAATATCTGATTTGAACACTGATTCGTGAAAGAGATAGGCTAAATGAGGAAACCTTTGCTAATGGACATGACGATTTCAGACCGAATCCGATTCGTACTACAGAGAATATTGTCAAACAGGTTTTCCTAAAATTACCATTTAGAAGCGATCTGCTGGCCTCAATTATTGCACAGTAATAAAATCGATTCACTAAGGATAATTTTACCAATGCAAAAGTTAACATCGTATTCAGCATACAGAAAATCATGAAGAGATTAATTGCCAATTCTTTCAAAATCCTTCATAATCTTCAGGTTATCATGTGGGTGCAGTAGCTCGTAAATACAGAAAAAAATACCACAGAAATCGATAAAAAATTCCTGGTATCATCAGGAAAATCATCTATTTCGTATCATATATGTGAAACGGGGCACCCTGCCAATTTGACGAATTTTGCAGTTTTACGAAAGTATTTTTTTTCTATTCATTGCATATATTATAATGTCAGTTTACTCTACATATTTCACAGTATATCTTTTGTGTGAAAGAAAACATTTAACAACAAAATATATCTTTATTTCGAATAATGACCGGTTTATTTCGAGAATTCTTATCTTTAAATTGCATTATTTCTGGTGTAGACACTGTGTATTCGTTTGATTTAGTGATTGAGAACTTTACTGATTTTCTGTTTTCTATTTATTTTTGGTTGTTTATTGAGTGTTAATGTGTGTGGGCTTGAGGGTATGTGTCTATTTGCGTTGAAGGATGTTTATTCATTATTAACATGTACAGCAGTACGAATGTGTTGACTTGACCTATATCGGTTGGGTTATTTAGACTTACGGATTCGACTGTTTATGCAGATTCCTTCAGAATTTATTGTGAGTGTATCGTCCAGCCGACACCTCATTATCATTTATGCAGACAATATTCTTACTAAGTTTTTCAATTCAGAAGCCTTTAATCAACACGAGTGCTTTATTTTTAATAAATTATTTTTTGGAGTTTGCTCGTATGAAGTGCATCAATTTAGTAAAAAATGCAAATATTTATTATTTTATATCTGCGGCTCGAAGGCTTCTATCATTGTGCTGACTGCTATTCCCAGCAGCCGTATATAAGACACTTTCAGCATTCTCGGTCTCAAAGGTGGCTATTTCTACATCTTCCCCCCGAAGGAGTCGTCCTTGAACCCATACCTAAACGATCCGGTGCGGAAAATTATGGTCCATCGGGCACGTTATTGAAAACTATTTAGTCTGCATTCACAATTTCCACACAATACGAACCATCAATGACAGTCTGTAGTGTCATGGACTCGACCTTCACGACCGTGACAGTCGCAGATCCGTAGGCGAGTGCATGTAGAACGTCTTTCATAGGCTTTTCGCTGTGTGGCGCCCACATTCAATTAGATGTTTTAGGCGCATCTGTACCTTTTGTTCATGCAGGCGTTGGTTTATCCTTCTGGGCCCATTTGAACTACTTTGTCTCTATGTTTGTAACACTTAATAGAGAATTGCATATATATAGGTCTAATTGTTATATATTTAATTGAATGATGTAATGACTACCGCGAAAATTTATAACTAATGTCGATCAATGCGAGAGTGTTGGGATTTGCTGTAGTAGCAGATGTTCAGCAGTAATTATAATTCAAAATCTTGGTGAAATTTAGCATATCTTGAAATCGATTGTGTTGGCATCATGTACCAACTCGACAACCATAGTGTTGGTATAATGTACCGAATCAACCATAGTGGTGGTAAAATTTAAGGTCTGTATATATTATAGTTGGCTTTGAAGTTGCAATGTCGAAGACTTAATAAGATGTTAGCGCAATTACTGCTAGTATTCACGTTCGTACAGGAGATTGTACCGACACCCAAATAAATAGTGGGCATAGGGAGTAAAAGCGGCTTCTATTGATGACTCGTTGGTAAGCACGGAACGAATTTGCTGATTCTGGTTTATTCTTCTGGTCCTATTAAAACTAGGTAAAAGAATTAAACAATGAATGATTGCGCGGATGGTGGTAACATTTCTTTAAATCAAGTTTGTGATCTCGAAGTGAACATCGATCGCATTGTATTTAACCAGTCATCGAACACCATAGCAAAATTACCTGTTTGAACTAATTTATTATTAGTTAACACCACCAATACAAAATTGCACATATATTATTGACAGATTTTTGATACAAATGACAAAAAGTATCAAAAGGCAAGTGATCATTTCAAAATGACATGTAATAAGCCGCTTCGGTAGTGTATAGAATGATTAACAATACTGAACCAAATTTCCTCTTGTGAAAATCCTGGCCGCGGTAATTTACAGCTTTCTATGAGTGCGCAGTAAGGGCGAAACCGGTATTATTTTACATTTTTAATTATGTATAATGAAGGAATGAATAAGTTTCATGGTTCTGTCGCTTAAAGCTAACGAATACTATTTGCACAAAATATATGATTTTTGAGGTCCTAGATATCGCTTTTGCTCCTTTTCTGATAACGAAGACAGGTGTTTTGCTTTTAGTGGGTATTGAAAATGTCATTTTTACATAATGTTGCCCCTGACATCGCTTTTTAAACGTGAGCAAACTTAAAAGAATATTTATTTCTTTAAAGTCATAAGCAAAATTTATGCCTTTTTATCGTTTGCCATTTATAAATTCTTTTTCGTCTGCACAGAATCACAACAAATACTTAATTAATATTCATAATTGCTTATCTTAAGTTAGCCACCTTAAACATCAGTTAGAATTATTTCAATTTAGTTACTATTAGCACAGTTATTACCTAGTTTATTGATATCACGGAATGTAATGTCGTACTAACTAACTTAATTTGAAATTGTTTAATATCCCATTTTATAGCCGAAATGAATACAACAGGGATGATACGGCATATTACACAGCGAATAATAATGCTAACTACCACAAAGAAATGGCTGCTTCATCGCATAGCGGGACACACGCTGGTGATGAACCTGAAAGTATCTCTCGCGGAAGTGGCTACCGATCTAGAGGTAATTTGCAATATTTTTCTAATTAATGCACAATTAGCCATGATCATACATTGCTTTATACTTCTGCTTTCCAAAGTTCATAAAGCACTGAGTTCACTTGTAGAAATGTAGCTAAGCTGAACTGACTGTTGGTTTGATCATTTCTGAAAGACAGTTTTTATATTTATTTTTATATGAACTAGGTAATGTATGAATATTGTGTCAGGCGTAATTAGCTTTGTAGCATTGACTTTAAAAAAATTATTCTATAGAGCAGATTAGTTATATTTTACTATATAAATAAGTAAATAATAAACAAAATCATACCATTGAGTTAAAGTGCATTTAAATATATCATTGTGATTGTTGTAGCATAGTCCAATGGGGACGCGGGTTTCAGGAAGCGTATTCCATTGCAGATGTAATATGCATAGTTGTATGATAAACACGTTAAACGACTGTTGCCGTAATTAATAGCGTAGTGTCTGCTGTGAATTTTGCTGTCAATATGAGAATGATCGTGTACAAGCTTTTATTACCATGGACTATATAATAAAAGAACAAAAAACATTCGCATCATCCAAATTAAATGAACTGCACAGGCAGCTGTAGGAACTTAAACGGCATGTCAGTTTATTGAGGCAAGCTGAATAAAGGATTTTTAATTGATAAACTGTGGTGCCACATAAGATATTCACTACATCATCTATTTATTCTAGTGGCATTCATTTCATCTATACTGACAGTCTTTTAAGATTATGAACATGTTCATTCAATATCAGATTATCACTTGCGAGTTGTGCACTGATTTTGGCAACATTTGTTCAACACTAATATTTTGTTTATCGTGAGCCAGGGGGATAATAAATATTCTGCACTTTCTTCTGATGTTCTGAATATATCTAATTCATCGCTTTAAAAGCTTACAATACTTATAAAATCGATCTCGTGTATTCAAGTTGTAAGTGGACACCGGAATATTATTTTCTTAACGATATGTTAACCAGACAGTTTCTTTATATATGAAAAATTGAATGCAAATTGGTGAGCGTACGGATTTAATATTTCCATTTTTGACAGAGGACGTCATACTAACAGCAATTAATTGAAGTAATTTTTATGTCTCTATAGATTTTGTTTAATCTGTTTCTGAATTCACATACACAGGTTAATCAACACAGTATATTTCTTTGACAGAATCGAGTAAGATCGTTGTTAAAACAGCACATTTAATTCCATTTTCAGTAACAAGTAAGAACATTGGTAAAACAAAGCAAAATTAATTCCATTGAAAGAAGCAGGTAAGATCCATTTTAAAACTTAACTCAATTAATTAATTCCCTGGGAAAAATATATTATTGGCAAAGTTGGTACCAATATTCGAGTTATTGTTCCGGCGCCCATCTGGCAGACCTCTAATTTTCAGGCTGTCATCCATTTGAATAAGCCTTCCAGTGTATGGAAGGCTATTTTGGATAGTTGTTAATTTCATGCTTATCATTAACTTGTATAAAATAATCCAAAGAAATAAAAAAACACATGACTGACATACCATGTATTTTAATCTTTTAACAAATGTGCCAATATAAAATCCAACATGTGTAATAATGTAATACAATTTAACAATAATTGATTGCGCGGGTGGTGGTAATAATTATTTAAATCAAGTTTGCGAGCTTGAGGTAAAAGCCAATCCCATTGTATTTAACCAGTCGTCGAACAATATAACAAAACTAGCCGTAATGTTAGATGAACAAACGAAACTGATGATACACGATATTCAAGTTTTATACTAGTCATATTGAGATTGCTATCACATAATTGAGATGTACACCAATGATGCCATAATACCTAACCATGAATAAAAATTATAAAATGATTATAACGCAGCTATTGACTAACAACTAACAATGACTGATAAATAAGACAAATTTATATTAATCTTATAACTTTTCATAAAAATAGCTAATATCCAAATCCGGTCCTTGTTGCCTACACATGACGAATAGTTACCAAATGTCGTTTTTTCCAATGAAAAATTGGTATTCTACGTCTATGCAACCCAGCAGGTGTGGTGATTCAGTTATTTTCATCAAAAAATCATACTTGAATTCCATAACAAACGCACTTCCGGATAAAATGATGCGATGTTGTGTGCTACTGCTTACTGAGGAATAAATTCGAATGACAAAAATCATGCTCATAGTGGACTGAATGTGTGAGCCTGCAAGACGTGTTGTTTTACCTTGTGAAAAATGGCTGTTTTGAAGGCCACTGTTGGTGTGCACATGTTTTCCTGGCCTGTTCATGATATCAATAAAGATTTGACTTTTAACAAAATTTTGATGCTTACTCTAGGATTTTCTTTGAATTATCAAGAATATTTTAATAATTCTCTATCGATTTAAATAGGTCGTTCGTGGTACCGAGGTAAGTCTGGATTATCTGGAATTGCTTAAATTATCAGTTAGTAAAAAAAGTTTAACTACTGTTGTATATTGCCAGGAATGATTATTTAATTAACACAATATGAAAGATTTAGAGTGAAACGCAATTCATCTACAGGACTTTGCTTTCGGTCTTATTAATGAAACTCTCCTATAGTAGCCATATACCGATTTACTTGGTATTTTCTTACTTAATTAGCTATTAATTACACCTTGCGATGCAAAAAGCTGGTTGGTATATCTTTCAAAAGAAACTACTAGTGACACATTATTTTAAAAGGAATTATTAATTTGAGTATCTTATAAGAAAAATAGTACATATTTATAACCAAAGACAGCTAGCAGTCGTCAAATATATAATGTTAACCAAATGCAATTGTGTAAAATTGCGAAAGCGAAACTGTTGTGGAATTCTCACCCATAAGCTCAATATATAAAAGATAGTGCACGAGTGAGACATGGTGGTGTTTATCTACCTACCAACATGCCTCTGAGCGCGATTTGACCTTATATCACGAAGGATTGTCAACAAAATTATTATATGCGCGTGAATCATATCTGATTGGTAGAACTTTTTTGGCTTCTCACTTTGATTGTGGTTATCTTTTTTGGTTTGTGGTGTGTACAAATCTTTATACGTTGTTTCTTGCGGCAGATTAGGATGTGCAAATGCTACTCTTGGTCAGAAACAAATATTGTGGCTTTTGAGGAAATAATTTTTATAATCAGAAGAATTGTTGAAAGTTAGTCACTTCCAAGTTCAGATTTGAAATGATCGTTGGTTAGTAGGGAGATAATGATACCACCGTTCCGCAATTTAAATTTATCGACTGGGTGTCTTCGGCGATTTAAGTTTTATAATCTCCTCCCTTTGTAATTATAATTGTAGTGGGAGCTTTTTTGCCACATCGCGCAATAATAAATCAGACAAAATAATAATCTATTTATTAAAGGAATAGGTAGCAGAACATGGCTTGTTTTAAAGTCGCACGATGAGAACATTATATTGAGGAAGGATAGAATTATTATTCCGCTAATCAAAGGGGATTACAAGGTTTCCTACGCTGAATTTAGCCTAGGGCGAACTTTGGTTTATGGCTCTCCATTCAGTAGAGGCTTTTCCTGAAGCGTTCTATAACCAAGGAAATTTTATCTTCTTCTCTAAAAGGAGAGAACAACCGTATTTCGTCGTGAACTGGACTCTAATGATACATAGTTGAGTGCTCGAATCAATTCTACTTATCTGGCGACAAGCACTGAGGATGCATATGAGGCTGACTATTTCGCATGGTATAAGTCTTAGCATTCCAATAAACAAAAGATCAACTACGCTTGATTTTTAGTGATACACCAGGATCAGCAAGAGTAGCCGGAATTTACATCGTTCGTATTTTTCGCGGGTGTTCTACTCTAGTACACAATTAAACTATCGCTGTCAGTCATCGCTGCTTACATCTTTTGAATTTGTGCTTTAAGGCAATAACTGACCTAGGATTGAACTTTTTAAGTTAGCGGCGCAAAAGTTCCTTCTCTAGACTCATGTTAACAACCTTCCACTCTGAGACCCAATTTCAGACTCATACTTTTTTTGCTTACGTCTTTCCATCCTGAGAACTTAGCAGGTAGTGCGATATTGCGTGCATGATAATGCTGAATGGAATTCTTTATTGAGGTATTTCTCACGACTACATGGGAGTTTTAAGTGAACACCAGATAGCTCTTTCCAAATGAGAATGGATTATTTGCATTCGACCATCTTGCTCTTGGATGTCCTGGCGCACAAGACTAGCGAGCGTTACATGTCTAGCCTGCCTTGTTATTTTAAATGCTATAAAATTCATTCGACCCTTCTATTGCTGTCAAATGCATATCGGATCGTCAGATTCTATTTGGTTCTTTTTCACGACGATCTTGATATTGATTTTAATTCCAAATCCACTCGCTAGTATGTACTAAATACATGCCAACATTATATTTTGTTAATGCTGGATTTTGCATATGAACTGTGTGCTATGTCTCTGCAATAACAATATTTGATTTAAATGCTAATATTGTCAGGCGCACAATTAATCCTTGTTTTATACTTGCTGCTGAACGAAACTTCTATAATGCAAATACAGTGCATATCCGATTGGTTTCTGGTAAATTGAGCTATTTTATTTTATATTAACCTCTTTCTATACTAGTACGTATAAGAAAGACAGATAATCGTCTTACTCGTGCTCCAACGTGAAATCGATGTTTTTAAGGATAAGGAAAATTTCATCACACGTATTTCGTGTGCACATTTATTTGTCTCTCTTGATGTGATTTCAAGATGGCCTAGAAAAATCTGAGCTAATACTGGAGATAAGGGGCTATCCATTACTACACCATCAACTTGTTAATGGTATTTCAGTTAAAACGATACTGTACATTTTTCGTGTATGACAAAATGAGCTTGCGTAAAGCTTGGTCTGGGACCGCAGATAGCGCTATGTTCTGGTGAACTGAAACTCACGTGGAAGTCTGATCTGCATGCATGTATGTAGGTATATATATACATCTATGCATGTTTGCATGTATGTAATTCTGCCTGTATGCATGTATGTATTTATGTATATATATTCATTTATGCATGCGTGCATGTGTGTAGGCATGTATGTATTTATGTACGTATGTATACATGCAGGTGCATATATATGCATGTGTGTGTTTCTAATTATGTATCAATATATGAATGTATGTATTTTGCATGTTTGTATGACGGGTAGATGATGGTTAGTTGGATCGGCTTCGACCTCATTGGACGCTCGTCGGTAGTTGACAGAATTGAGGTGAGCGGGATTTGAACCCGGAGAAATTAGTTCAGTCCCAAAATTCATCCACGTGACCGAAGCCACGCATTTTACAAAATTTTATTGTATGCCAAATGATAGATTTTGAGTGTTTCCATTACATTGACAGACTATGAATGGCTGCTTGTAACTTTGTTCGAAAGCTATATCGAAGGGGACCAGCTGAAATGTGAGCACAATCTGCATCTTCAGTAGCGTAGTTGTGAGTCTCTGAACCAAATTCACTGGGTTCAAATACCAAGCCTGGTAATTTTGGTGACATCTGGCAAGTGCCCAAGTAGAATAATGCTGGTTTTGTTAATTCATTGCGTTTGTACGCGCTCAATTATCCATTTCTATTGTGCTCATACTAAAGTTGGTATGTGCCATTTGTTTAGCTTAGATGTATTTCACTGCGTTGAACATGCACAAAAAGGGAAACCTCAAATAACACCTGATAATTTCTTTCTCGAGCCAATTATTGCAATATAATTTAGCTATATTCAAACTTTTGATTTCGTATATTTTCACCATTTCCCAGTCACTGCAGTGGATTCCACATACTACATATATCGCTGAAGGTTAAATCTTGTCCACTTGATTGGAAAGTAGGCCAACTAATGAATGTCTTTGCCATAAGAATGTTCTAAAGTTGTATTCCGCTGCTAGTGTTATGATTTTGTTACATACGCTTAGATCAAAAATAAACATTAGCTTACTTGCACTTACATCATTTCAGTACAGCCTTATCGTGTTTCGATTTCTTACTAAGTATGACCTTAACCATCACAAGTTTCATTTCTGCCAGTACTTAGCTCTTCATATGAAATTTCTCCTTAATTTATCCTAATTTCTTTGTCCTGTTCTAAGTTACATATAGATCAGTGTTTGTTTTGGGAACATTGTGATTTTTGTTTGTTCTGATAATTTTTCATTATATTGAAACTTTTTGTCCACTTATTGAAACGAGATTACGTTTTTAAAAATTTGCTGTGCTAATAATGTTGGTGAATTTTTTTAACTTTGTTGTTCATTATGCTTTACTTTTTCTGCCTGTGCATTTAAGACACTTTCGTGTGTAATTTTATAAACCATCGAAATATCATTATTTCTCTTTTTTATATCGGGCAAAATTTTGTGTTTGCCCTTACTTTTTCTTTTAATATGTAGGAATTTTTTAGCACAATGATTTATTTCTTTATTTATATTTCTCTCATAGTCGAATCAGATGGAAAGGAAAATTAGGATATTTTCGTTAAATCTATTCAAAATAAAATGGACGTGAATATATGTGCATATGTGCTTGCATGTTTTCCCCTAATACATGCATATTAAAAGGTAATTTAGATCTTCCGTTCTGTAGGTGCTATGGAAGCCTAGGCTGAAATGCCGGAATTAAATAGGCCTGTCCACTGTACCCTGTTTGTTGCTACACTATCACAGCTTTTCACCTATTCCGGTGTTTTAAATAAGGTCCGGTGCGACTTGATATAATGAACAATAAGAAAATAATAGTATATGGTAGGGTGCCGTTTGACTCGCATTTAGGCTCAGGTTTAAGGTTGGCCATAACGAATGTTTTTGTGCTTAGTTTCAAACTTTACCGGGTGTGCACTTGAGCACATTTAATGACTATCAGGAGCTCTATTTCCTTTTCTGCCAACGGACTGAGGAGTTCCTGTAAGTGGTCAACGAACTGCGTTTCAGAAACTGATTGCGCCTCTACTCCATTGACAAAATACTGTTAATAAATAGACTGTGACCGGACCATTCAAATAGGTTGCTAAACTTTGACATTGCTTCCAACGTGTTATCAAAACAAAGACTGTTCTTCATCCACTGCGTTACTGATCGTAAATTCCTTGCGTCACTAGTAATCTTCCTATGTATCTCTTGGAACTCATTCCCACAAGCACATCAGGATTTAATTGCCGACTGGTAGAAAGGTATTAGTTGCACTTCGTCGAATACGCGACGCGAGATTTTCCCTAATAGTCTTCAACCATTGGGGCCACAATTGAGCTTCACCTGCGGTAGCTTGTTTTCGCTTATCACCCTTGCGAGAATCAGTAGATTAAGCGACGATTTTTATACAATGCGTCAGCTCATTCAGTATGGAATTTCAGTATATTATATTGATTTTTTGGTAGAACTAAACAGTTCTTGGTTTGCAGTCTCGTTTTATTTCATGCTTTGACACCATCTCATTTACCTAAATAGTAAAGCACATATTAGAAAATAATAATAGATGAAATTCAATTTAAATTTTTTAGAGGTTACTATTTTCTGATTTTTCAAATATATTGTCTGTCAAGGAACTCGTGGAAGCAACGTATTACTTGATAGAGGTGGCCGCCCAACTTCAGGAAACTACTATAATAATCAACGCGTTGGTGATGGCAGCTTTACCACAATGGATTATCGTCGTGACAATGCGTTTGGTAATACGCATTATCCTTATCATTTGACAGCCAGGGATAACGAACGAAAACACTCTAAAGATATGTCTCTCGTTTATGAAACTTCAACGCAATCTAGAGGTGAAAAATTAGCTGAAGCGCGTTTCGGAGAGCTACCGAACTACACTGACAGTAATGAAAGAACGAAGCTTAGGCGACAGCATGTTTCGCAGTCTGATGACAATAAACGAGTAGGTTCTTCATATAGAGGG